>JPFM01000160.1:1212-179250 GCA_000733375.1 Paramecium sexaurelia
ATTATACCAATATGGAAAAAATTAACATAAGGTATGGTTAATAAAAGAGAGATGGAAATAGAGGTGGATCTATTGAATATAGAAAAATTAAAACAAACAAAACACACCTTAGAAATGAGTTTGATTCCTATAAACAAGGTACATCCATTAATACCAAATCAAAATCAGATAATATCAATTGTGTACAATCACATGTAATAAAGTTAATGGAGCTATTTTACACAGATATTTTGTAGAGATTGATGCTATACAAAATATGTAAAGATTAAGTGGGATTCGTACCTAGTTTAGGAACATAAGTAAATATATGGCAGGTGGTAGAGTTTGCAAAGTTAAAAGCACCGAATAAATAATGATTTTTATAGACTTCTCAAATGCCTATAATTCCATGAATAGATCATTGTTGTATGATATCATAGTTAGAAGGAAATGGATGGATAAGGAGGCAGCGGAATTCTTAATGACCTTATATGATGAAATGTACTATTGGGACTCTTTAGCAAATAAAAATTGTATTTAAACAATGGATTACACTAAGGATCGCTAATAGCGTCCTGCTGTTCAATCTCTACTTTAGTGTATTATTTGCAGAATGGAGAACTTAGATATACTTTACAGCCTTGTAACTTGGAAAAAATGAAAGAAGTAGAATATGTAAATAGTTGAATTAAACAAAAACGCACACTAATGCGGATGACATATCGATATTAACAAATGGAGGAACATCATGATATCTTATTGATACATAGTAACAAGTATTGGAATAATATGATGAAATTAAAATGGCAATATATGTCGAATAAAATTGACTAGAATCTTACTTAAATTGTTTGTGAGAAGGTGAATTCATATAAGTATCTAGGAGTATGGCTTAGCACAAGAGGGTCAATCTTAGATCACTACAATAAGTTAAAAGATGTTATAATGAAAAACTCATGGAGATTGAGGATCCTTGACCCACTACCACATAGACACATATTTAAATTGTGGTATGTATTAATAAAATCAGGCTTTAACTACATATCTCCAGTATTATGGTTATAGAGTCACTCTATAGTTAAAAAGTTCGATAGTCTCTGGAGAAAATCATTAAAAGTTATATGTAGAGTACATAGAAATTTTAACTTGATGGTATTGGAAGAAATATTTGGACTAATTCCCTTTTATGTAATTAATATTTAGAAAAATAATTGAATAAAATGATGTAAAGAACAATGTGGAAAGATTTTAAACAACAGTATATGCAAATTGTGACAGAAACTTAGGTTTATGGTTTTAGAGATTTGGAAGAGCTGGAGAATATTAGCGTTTGGGAGAATATTATACAGCGGGATGAGTATACGATCCCTCTTAATATTAGATAAAAAGGCTCCAAATATGGAAAGATAGAACAAAAGCTTAATTGGAAGTAAAAATGAAAAAGTATAGAGACAAACTGATAAACTTTTTGATTAAATCTAATAAATAAAAATATAAGAGAATGAATACAAATACAGTAAAGAAAATACTAGACAGTTTGTATTTTCATTAGTGGAGATTTATTTATGTAAGATGTAAATAACATGACCTTCAATATTTTACAGAGAATATATAATAAGCCATCTAATGGAAGAAAAGCTAGGCTTAAAATATGAGAAACAACTAGAGGAAATAAAAAAATGGGTGATGTCTAGCCAAAAGTTCAATAGGTAAATAAAGGTTTTGGTACACCTTCAATTTTAGTGTTAATAAATGTAAATAAGAGAGGAGTGATAATATTACTTTCTTTTTAAAAAGGACCAATATCTCCATTGAAGTCTTACAATTAGATTTTAATTAAAGATTCTTCTAATTAAAATTATGCATAGCTAATATTTCTTAATTTGAACTTATTGTTAGAGCTACCTGATTAGTATTCCATTAGACAAATACATCTATAAAATAAACCAAACTTAGAGCACTAACAATTACAGCTGCAATTCCTCCAATTTTGCTTAAAAATTTTTCATTTTCTTAGTTTGTTAACAGACATATGGGAACAACAAAAATGTCCAAATTTTCAAAGTAATTCAAAATGATTTTCATCATCAATTTTATATTTTTAAATATATTATTATCATAATTGAACATTCATCATTTTTTGTTTCGATTATAATGATGAGAGATCATAAGATCATCCAGACTTAACATATGTTAATCTGAAAGTTTCTAAAAATAACTTAATTTCTATTGAAAAATTTATTAGTCCAATTTACTATAATAAATTAATTATATAATACTTTAAATGATAATATATTCTCCTAATCTACTATATGAAGATTAAATTGAACTGTTTCAATAAAATCAAGATGAGATTAAAATTTATTTAATTAGAAATTAATCAATATAACTAATTTATTTTTCAACATAACATTTTAGAAATTATATAAGATATTTACTTTAACTTAAGTTCGTTTAGCAAAATTTTATTCATTTAAAAAGGCTCAATTTGTAACTTATCTTCTGATCTATAATTGACTTAATGTTTCATAAGATTTAAATAGTTATTGAATAAAGCAAAATGCAAATAACTAATGTTGAGATTATGGATAAAATTAAGCATAATAGTAGTGATGTTGTGTAAATATTTGTTAATACAAAATATAATATTAAGATTAATACTTAAATTATCAATAAATATTTATGATAAATTTTGAACTCAAATAATTTGGATTATTAAATTATAATATCATAGAGATTGAGTTTTATTTATTTATTCTGTGATTAAACTATTTTATATTAAACATATCATTTAATTAATATTTTAATCAAAATCGAATCATATTCAATTAAAAGTTCATGGGAGTAACATAATCCCTAATTTATAGATTGAAATTAATTTAATTTTTAGGAGAATTTTTCTATTCTGGAAATATAAAATTTGATTTTAGATTTGCAAAATAATCCTAAAATGTATATATAATTTTAAATACAGTTTGAATATGCATTCTACAATTTGAAGATATTACAGTAGATGTCATCACTAATTCAAAAAAATGTGATAACTTTAACATAATTTTCTGAAAGATTTGAGATAAATTAAAATTAATTAAGAGAATTTATGATAATTAGATAATAGGTTTTCGTTTGATAATTTGGATTATTCAAGTAAATATTTGAAATTAAGCCAATTTAGTATGTAGATTATATAATTATTTAAGAATAAATCTATTAATAAATTATTATATCAATTTTAATCTTATTATTTGGATTCTTAATTTATGCATTATAGACGAATATTTCTAAACTATGTTAGTAGTTTTTAAATATCCAAAAACTCTTCTGTTTCTTTTTATATATCCTCCTAAAGTGACTTAGTTTTTGCTTTAGAAACGTTCTACAATCTCTATCGAAGCATATTAAAGGGAGGGCCTTAGGGCAAAAGCATCATTAACCCAAACAAGCATTTTATTAAAAAGGGATGTGAATCATACTCCAATAATTATAACCTTAAAACTTAAATATTTATTGGCATTACAAATGAATATAGGTGTTTCAAGAACATTAATTAATTGGGCTATTCCTAATAAAATAGATTGGTTGACTTCTACTTCTGAAAAACTAATTATAATGTTGTAAGCTAATTCATATTCTTCAGATAATAAACATAAAGTTATCACACTCATAGAATTGTAACAAAATGTTTTATATAGTGTTTCAAATATTTCTTAATTATGCTACCTTTATCTCTCATCTTATTCATGTTTTAAATTTCTAAGTATATTTCTAAGACTTTATAATTCTTTTTCTTAAATTAGCAAGGTAGTTAAAGAACGTACAGAATTACTTATAAATAATACATCATTATCTGAATACGTTTCCAATAATTTAGCTGTTATTGTGAAATAGACTTATTATGGATTAAGAAGGGAACAAAGTTTCTTAAATATTTAATCATTTTTTTTATCAAAATTTTATTCTTGGTTTTTATGAAGCATCATCAAAATTTTATTGATAACTATTTCAAAGTATTGATTGTGCATAGATATACTTGCTAATACATCCATAGTGTTTTAAATTATAGCAGATTCAGAATCTTCTAATTTATCTATTAACTATCAAATAAAATTATCAAATACTTATGTTAATATATCTTCTATTATTGGAAATACTGACTCTGAATGGATTTCTAATAAGTGCTTCATCCATATTAAAGCAGATTAAGCAGTATTACTTTTATTATCAGTTAGCAACTCTTTAATTGTATGTACAATTTTCATGAATTCCACTGATTAGTGTTTTACTTGATTCATAACTTTTAATAATTCTTCATTTATTTTCTAAGAAGCCATTCTTACTTCGTCTGCTTCATGAGACAGCAAAATTAAGATTGGACCCAATATTTAACTTAAAGTATTTAAAATTGCTTTTCTTAATGGAGATTCACGTTCCTCCATTTTTTGTGGCTCTTATTAAAATGCTATCAAATATTCATATATCCAAAGTAATGAATTAATTTTGGCGTAATTATTTTGATTTCCCTTTAATTAGCAAATTTTTAATAAAATTTCCATAATTTATTCATTAATTTTCTAATCCATATTCACTTTTGTTTTTACTTATGTCCTGAACTCGTTTACTTAAAAATCAGCACTTTAAAATACATCCCTAATAATATAGCTTCAATTTACTTGTTCTACTCTGCTAACATCATAAATATGCCTTCCAATATCAAAGGAAAGTAAACGTACAAATCATTATTGTGACATTAATTTAAAAATTTTATCCATCCAAGTAAGAATGATCTAACATATGTAAGTCTTGATTTTAATTTACTCTGTAATTAGATCATAAAACTGTTTAAGTTAAAATAACATGGTTTTGCAGGGTCTAAAAGTTTTTCCTATATAGATGCTTAAACTTGACTCTTTAATTAAGAATCTAGAGAAAGCATTGCTTAAACAATTTAATTCTTTTATTCTGCTGATCTTCCCAATTAATAATCAAAAATTTCATTAAAATTTATAAGGATCATTGTTTTCATTATCTTTGTTAATTCAAGTAATTATTAAACAGCAGATTATCGAGCTTCATCTTCTTTATCATTTAAACATTCTAAAATTGGTTAAGTTAAATCTTTTACACATTTCTCAGCTAATTATGGAAACTATTTTATTAATATTTTGATTACTTCTTTTACTAATATCTCAGCCACATGTTAAATAGCAAGCATGCCTTATCTCTTAAGATATAATTAAGAGGAAGATGTAAACTTAATTTTTAAGGTATCTATCATTTATTTTATCAATAATTCCTTTCCATTTGATGCATATTATTGTACTAGCATTTTTAATTGTGAGTATCCTTATTGTTTTTTATCCTAACTTTTATCCTATAAATTTTTTATGATATATGAAGGAACAACATTATCATCCATCTTTTAATTAAATTATTCTATATTTTATAATTAAATTTCAGTACTTAAATATTCTAAACCCAGCTCAATTATAAGGCAATTATGATGCCTATCATTAATTACTATTATAAATTAAAATAAATTAAAAAAATCATATCTAATTATATTTTTCTAACTTTTTATTAGATGCACTCTAATCTTTTTAATTTATAATAAACCTTTTAGTATAAAAATGAATTGGTAGGTTATCCTCTTAAACATTGATAATTAGTACTGAAACCCCTTCGAATAAACCAAAAATATTCAAATGTAAATCAAACATAAAGAATCTAAAATATTATATACCTTTATTATAGTAAAATTCTTTAAGTATAGCGATTAATGAAATGACTTTCATTTTAAAGATTAGATCAATAATAAGAATGTTGAAGATTTAATTATAATTGTAAACTGGATTCACCCTAGATAATTTTGAGTATAAAATTATCAGAGAAAGTAGTTTTGGAATTAGTTGATATAATGATTTAGCAAGCTTTGATATATTTTCTTTAAGTTTACTTTCCATTAAAACCGAAACTTTTGAGTAATAAAAATACAGTGTTATGCTAAGGTTTTTTCCAAATCTGAATAACTATAGACTATGTAAATGTTTAAAAGATTTCTTTCTAAAAAAAAGGAGAAATATTAAAGAACTCAATAAAATTAGTTTTACTCTTTGTGATCTAAAATTAATCTATTGTAAGGAGGTCGTTTGAAAACTAAATTTATTTTTCTCTAATTCACTAAATCAAATTTTTAGATCTTCAAAATTATGTAAAGAAAACGAAGATGTGCAGCATAACAAAGTTAAAATAAAACTCGAGAAAAAAAGTAAATTCACTTTTTTTATTGGATTGAATTATTTTAATAAGTTAAATATTATTGAATAATAATAATCATCTTCTTTTAAAATATTTACTTTTATATTTACTAACTAAAAATATATAAAGAGGATTGTAAACTAACTAGATTCCCTTATCGCTTACAGTAAAAAATAATAAATATGGAAGTTCTTGTGTTTAATTTAGAACAAACACTGAATTTAGTTATTTTATTTTTTTTATTCCATCCTTTCTAATGCTCAATTAAATTATTTAATTTAAAATAGGTTAATGCCAAAAAATTATCATTGGAACTAATAATTTATCTCACTTAGAGATATCAAAAGTAAATATTATTTATATTAATTAAGTATATTTCTAAAATATCTCTATAAAGCTTTTAGGTAGTAATTAACTTTCTAAAAAACACAATAATGACTATTCTTTATTTCAATTCAATGTCAACATTTAAGCTGGCTGTTTTTATATATATTGAGATAAATCTGATAACATTTATATTTTATTTAACTTTATTACTAGAAATTTATCATTTAGTTTACATCTTGTCTTTTTTTTATAAAAATAGAAGATATTTTTGTAAAAGAGATGTATGATAATAAAGAATGTTTTTAGATAAAATTAATTAAGATAAATAAATTGATTGGATATTACTTGAAATAAGTTAAGTTCCTTATAAAAAATAATAAGTCTAATTTTGCTGTATAATTATTTTTAAACTTAATCATAAGATTTTACCAAATTTATCCCATATCAAACTTCTGTCTATAACTTAAAATGTTGTATTAATCTAATAAAAAAACGTTAAAATTAAATTGACTATTATTAATTATTTATAAATTCATTTATTTAATATCTTATATGATGAGTATTTTCTATTTTTATAATCCCAAAATACTAAATACTAACCATCATCGGTCATTGACCCATAAATCTCTTTAGTTTAACAATTTAATGATTAACTAACCTTCAATGTTTTATTTTCTTATTGCCTAATCAAATAAATATGAAATTTATGTCTTAACAATATAATATTTCTCTCTTAATTATGTATTATTGGGAAATAATCATCATCCTAACATTCATTATTTTATTCTAATTTGATAGTTTTGTTTGAATTTTATTGAAAAACACCATTCTCTTCTTCAAACACCAAAATGTCATCAGTATCAAAAGATGATGTTACAAAAATAAATTATCGATCATTTATAAAGTATATTTTACATCCATCAGAAACATCTTTTTTATATTTAAATTCCCATTTACCCTATAATCCTTTTTCCCATATTATAAAGTGAGTAAATCCACATGATGCCAATATAGTTTCGGATTGATTCAAGCTAAATGATTCTACACTGTTAGTATGCTAATCTAAATGGTAAAGAAAAGTCAACTCATTATTAATAAAATCAACCTTCCAAACTTTTATAGAATTATCCAAGCCTCCTGAAATTAGTTGATCCTCTTGTTTATTTAGCATTAAACAATTAACATTATCAGTATGTTATTAAAATGGTTAAGAACTCTTCCACTCTGCTTATTTGATTTATTACCATAAAATGATTGTATTATCCCTTGAACCAGATATAAAGCTATTTCTCTATTTGCTGTACACTAAACATAAAACATCCTATGTGTGTATTTAATATGAATTAGAAAAATTTAATCTTCCTTTTTCAAAAGTCCAAATTTTAATAACCTTATATTCACATGATATCATAATTGATCCACTTTTATCAAACGCTATTGCCAAACTGTATCCTATTTATTTCTTAGTATCATCGATTAATTTAAGCTCAACTTAATTATCAATTATCTATTATTATTTCTATTAACTTTCTTGATTTTCTAATGATTTTTCCTCTTAATCATTATTATTAACTTAGCTATGTTCCATTAAATTTTATTGGGTGATCTTTTCATTTATTTAATTTAATATTTTTAGTATGTCTTAAAAGTTTTGACATTTTTAATATGATTTAAATTAATTAAATTTATTCAGAATCTTTTAATACCATGATTAATTAATTATAGTAGCTTAATGAATTAAAGATTCTTAATTGAAATTACCAAATTTTTTTTAAGTAATAATTTTATCCAATTCTTCATAAAAACTATAATTAAGATTTTCTTGCCCTAGAATTATAAAATTATTGATCCATTCGTTTACATATCCTACTAATGAATCTAATAATTGAATTATATTTTATTTTATTTATTGAATGGGTTGTAACAATTATTATATTTATTTTACGTTAATCATTATGATATTCTCAACAGATTGCTTCTTACGATTTTAATATTCTTCTATAATTTATTAAACTTTCTTAAAACTAACTAAATTGGTATTTAATTCTAAATTATCTATGCATTCATAGCATAAAAGTCTTTAATTCTTCTCTAATCTAATATCACATGCAATAAATGAAATAGGAAAATTATGATGATTAGCACAATGAAGGTCTTACTCATTTTCTATCATTATTGGTTTCATCATATATTAATAATTAAAATTAAATAATATTAGGGGATTAGCGATATAAAAATTAAAATGATCATTTTTTAAACCAAAATTCTTATAGAAAACTGAATTAAAACCTAGTGTTTCTAAATTTTGAAATTGGTTCAAAATTATATTCTCTCCAGCTGAATAAATTGTGTGTAAATTATGACTCAAATCTCAAATAGGTTTAAATATTTACAAACTTAGATATATAATTGTAACACTTGGTGATAATATTAAGTATTATTGATTTTAATTATCTAAAATGGTTAATAAAAATATATTCTACCAATTTCCTAAATTTTAGTAAATTTTTGTTCAAAATAATGAAGCTGGAATCAAACTGATTTGGTTTTAAAAAAAGGTAGAATCTTTTGAGAATTTCCATTTATAATAAAGACAAATTGCATAAACTAAAGGACTTAATATTTCCTAAACCCATCAGCAATAGTCAAACTCCTTCGAAATATACTTTAATGAAATATAAATTAATTCAATTTCTGTTTAAGATAGCTTCATTCAAGATTCTATCGTAATAGCAGCATAAGCCACTCCTAATTAATGATAAGGTTGTTTTGGTAATAATTACTTATTATTATAAAAGTTAAATTTTGAATTAGATTTGGTATTTTTCAATTATTTAATGTAGATTTTTTGGAATAAGCAGAATTAAAATTTATGTATTTTTTAGATTTTTCTTTTTTCACTTTTCTTTCTTATTGAGATTCCTATCATAAAGTTTTCAATCTAATTTTTTTATTACAATCCATTATTTATTTTATTTTGAATATTCAATAGCTAATATAATTTAATCCTATCCACAAGACATCACTTTATTATAATATTCACTTAAAACTTAAACTGTATATGTAATCATAATGATATGTAATAGTTTATGAACAAGTTAACCGACTTATCAAATTATTGTTTATTTTTAACATTTGATAAAATTTATGTGCCTATCAATTTCTATTAACAAATCCACTAATCCTTTTGGTATCTAGCCCATATTTTCATATATCGATCATCATCCCCTGAAATATATTGATTCGATCTCTTCATAAAAGTTGATATGTTTACATAATCTGTATGTTCAGATCAAAATTAAATTTAATTGAATAATCCTTAATTAAATTCAAATATTTTTATTTTACAATCACATCCAGCAACCATTATTTAGCAACTCTGATAAATAATAATTGTCATAAATTATATTCAGTCTATTTTATTGTTCATTTTTTAATAAGCAAAGGATTTAAGATTTGACTAAGTAGTAGATATTATTGATTATTTATCCTATTAATTTAATGCTTTTTAGTTTTGTTCAATATTGCTGTTGAATAAGAAATAAATATTTAAATTAATGAATCCTATAAATTGCTTTATTGGAAATCAAGTTAATGAGTGGAAATTAGCTTCACAGGTTCTTATGATAATTCTAATCATCTAAGTTATTATAAGAATCTTATTAATTTAATCATATAACACATTTTACATCCATTGTTTAATTTATATTTCTGAAATATTTATCCAATTTCCTTTAATATTCTCTCTTTATGATATCAATTTATTCTTTCATAATCTAATTAATTACATTAGCTATAATTTGGGAATTTAACATTAATTTTTCAAAGTGAAAATCTCTAATTTGATGATTGATATATTCTAGATATATAAATTCTTTTCATTTCATATATATTAAGAAATATAATTAATATTCAGACTTGAGGTTTATTTATCTAAAGTATTATATATGACAAGATCTTCTCTTTACATATATGTAATAGTGGCTAAGAGATTTTCATACCTGACGATGCTATTTATTTTATAAAAACTGGAAATTAAAGGTAAGATCTTTTATTAATATTTTTACTTTTGCTTATGATTTTAAATGTTATTTAAATTGATCAAAAATAATCACCTATTTCCTACGCATGGTCGAATTCTCAGATCCAATAAGTATGAATTTTATCGAAATGAAATTATTTCTTCATCTTTTTCCTGGATTGCATTTATTAATTTTATAATTCAAAATATATTTAGGGATACCAAAATTGCTTCTTCTGGATTTAATGATTTTATTCATTTAACCTAATTTTCTGAATAGATGTGAATTAACTCTTAAAGCTAACTGTTATTATATTGCTTATAAAATACCTTAATATTAAACTTCCAACCAAAACCTATTGTATAAAGATAATTATATTTTGGGCAAGACAAATTTAAATTTAAGTAATTGATTAAAAAAAAGAGTAATTTTATATTTGGATTTATTTTGAGTATTTATTAAGAAATTGATAATAAGTTTAAGAATAATTAGATTAATCTAATAATTATGATAATTTCACAATAAGTAACATTATTTAAAAAATACGTAAACTTATACTAACATGTATTTAATAATTAAAAATTAAATTAAATTTGATAAATAAACTAAATAAACCAAAAATCCCTTGTTTTTTATAAAATAAGATAGGTTTTTTGTGTAATAATAAATTATTCTTTAAATTTGTTTATTTACCACAAAATTATGATTGCAATTATTAAGTTCGAGTATTTTAATTTATAGTTATCATTTATTTTCTTATTCAGCTTCCATCACTTCCATGTAGTAATTTTCTAATTCTTTAGTAAACCCTTCATTTGGTCCTGCTTATGGTCTGGTCTCCCTTATTTTAACTAAAATTTCTTAGGGATTTGCTTTTTAAGTTTTGATCATATAAGCGATTATTAAGCAAACAGATCTAGAAATTCCCATAGCACAATGAACTAAAACATTTGTAGTTTGGAGGTTTTCTTGAATAAATTCCACTGCTTATTCAAAATGTTAACTCATTTTATAAGTTGGACTATCATCAGCTGCTATAATGAGATGTTTAACATTTGTATTGGATTTTAATTTTTAAATCCAAATAACTGATAAGACAGCATCAATATTATATTTTGAAATTAATTTTAAAGAATCATATCCTCCTACATATAAATTTCCCTTTTCTTAAGACTCAGAATTAATTATTAATGAAATCTTATCGTTTAACATTTAAGATTATTTAATTATTATTAGAGTTATTAATTCTTTTATAAAAATATGTAGTATATAAATTTTAATATCTTGTATTATTGTATTAATTAACTATTTTTATTTACAAGAACTTATTCTCAAAGAAAAATAATAAGAGATGATGAATCCATTTATTTGATTGGAGAGTTAGATAAATAAAAATTATTGATGTTAAACTTAACTTTATAATTTTGATCATTTCTTCTTTAAAGATTCCTAGCATTTATCTAATTATGACTTAATAAATACTTTTTCTCATTTTTAAAAATTGGTCTACAGGAGAGATTTGTAAGGCTTAGTCAAAACATGTTAAAGCTTCCGAAAAATTTTGTAATTCTTGTAGGCAAATTCCTATAAAATCATGATAAATAAATACCCTTAGATTTAAGTGAAAAGTAATCTTTAGGTTAAATTGAGAGTGCTTGGTTTAACCATTTCAAAGATTCTTCATATTTACCCTACTCTCTTAGACAGTCACCTAGAAATATATTAATTAAATACCTTTTCCATATAATGAATCCAGATGCTTTGGATTAATAGACAATGCTTAATCATACAAAGCCATAGCCTCATTAAATTATCCAAGTCCTCTTAAGCAATCCCCTAATATGTTTATATGCTTAGTTTACCTTTAGCTGCTATTGAGTTTAAATGTTTTGGATCAACAGAAATTGCTTAATTATACCAAGTCAAAGCTTCATTCAAATTGTTTTTCATTATTAAGCATTCACCTATTAATTAATATAAATATATATAGAACCTTTACACCATAATGAATCCCTATTATTTGGATTCAATTTCAACGTCTAATTAATAATTTTAAGTGCTTCATCAAAATTCTGACTTTTAAATAGATTGTAACCTAAATTTAATCATTTGAAATACCTGTGTTATATAAATTAGAAGATGATTTCTCATCATCTTTACTTACTTCAGAAAAATTGGTTGTTCTTAATGATAATTGCTTATGAAGATTATCAATTTTTTATTTTAAATCTATTGATACCTAGTTTACTGCTTCTGTGATAAAAGATTAAAATTCTTGAAACGAAATCATTTAATTGATTGCCTTATTCATTTAATTTATATCTATTTTTAAAAATCTTTCCTTTTAGATTTGGTACTTATTTTTTATTTCGTTCTTTATTTTGAAGAAAGCTTCCATAATTTAATCTCCTTATTTGCTTATTGAATCGGATATTTAATCACATAATTTATTGTTAGTATCAATAAATTTTACCAATTCACTCAACCCTTCTACATCGTCTTTGTGTTGTTAATGACATCCCTTTTTAATACATTGTTTGCAAACTAATCTTGAATCAACACATTATTTATTTAGACAAACCTTGCTAACACTTTAGGTATGACTATCTTATAAGCATTTAATTTTAGGTAACTCGATAGATATCATTTTTAAATAAAATTTAATATTTTACGATATTCTATAAATTTAGTTAAAAAAAAAAAGGAATCCACTAATTTAATTCTATTATGAATTTTAAACTAACTTATTAGATATTGGTAGACAATAATAATTTTTAATATTGATTTATTTACAATAGATAATATACTTTTTAATTGAATTCTTATTTTATAAAATGTAGACTTATAATAATAAACAATAAATTATATTCTTTGTTTTTAATTTTGAAGTTAATTAGATATCATTCATACCAAAAATAACTTCCTTTTTTTTAATTTTTCTTAATTAGAAAAAAATCATAATCTGTTTATTAAATGATTCATAAGTTTTATTCAATGATTTTTTAACATTAGGATCTGAGTTTTCGGATAATTTGCTAAATAATAAAACCACAAATTTATGGAAGATTTAGAATTTATAAGATATAATAGTTATTTATTGCTTTCAAATACTAGATTTTGTTTTAGATATCAATAAAATTTGGAAAGTTATGTCTTAAAAATGTAATTTGAGTTTAAAAATTAGGTTTTTAATTCAAAACATATAAAAATATCTAGTTTATTAGAATGAGTGCCATCTTTATTTGGTATATTAGATTTATATGATTAAACATTCTTATTATAACCCTCTTATTAAATATAATGATTATCCTTTTCTTTATCCTCTATTTGATTTATGGAAGATTTAACTTCAACTTAATTGTATTGTATTTAATCTTACTCTTAAAACAATCATTTCATTTCAGATTATTTAAGAATGAGTTTATTTTTAATCAATAAAATAGAAGTCTAAATTAGTTTGATGAATTCTATCCTAAAGTAGAATTCTTTGAAATTATTTCCCTGCTTTAATTTATTCTTCTTGGTCTTCTATTATTGATTTCTTCATTTGAAGCTTCTATTTAAGAGAGATTATAGTTCATTTGAAAATGTTGACTAAATATAAAAACTTGGTTTTGTTTAGCCAAGATTATTGATAAGTTTGTCATCTTTTATAAGCCAAAAATATTATTTTATAAATGATCAGGTGTTAGTATTGAATAATTTGTTTTATCATTATAATATATAAAAAGATTTATAATTTTATTGCATATTCTTTATTATATATATTTTAATTAATTTTTTTCATCAAATGATTGAAAATTTGTTAATATGTAAAGAAATGCCTCACCAATAAAAACCGCTAATTGCAGTTTGTTTGAATAAGGTTTGCTAAGAATATCCAGGATTATGTATCAGTTGTTTTCCTAGTCACTAAAATCATAATGATGATTTATTAACAATAGAAAATATAAGATAAAAACTTGGAGAATAGATTTATCAGTTGAAATAAAGCTATTAATTTTGTGATGAGTTGAATCTACATATTAATTAGTTGAAAGTTGAGATAAATAGAATTATTCTTAATATTTAGATCATTTAGAATCTATCTAATCATTAAGAAATTATAAAAGCGAGAGAATTATTAATAAATTATAATACTATGAAATATGATACCTCTATTCCTATAAAAATTTAGAAAGAATTAAAAAAAGTCAAAGATGTCTTAACTGATTTGAAATTATCAATTGAATTGTCCCAATCAAATCTTACAGATGGATAATAATAGGAATTTTAAGAGATCTTAAAATAAGCAAATTCAGTATACACTTAAGGAAAGTATCAAGAAGCTAAAGATCTATATGTTTACTGTTTGAAATTGGATCCAAAAAATATAAGTTGTAGATGGAGAATAGGTAAATCATTTGTTTATATTAGGAATGTGCTTAAAAATGTAAGGAACATATGATCAAGCCATTTAAATCTTTGATTAGATCAATTTGGAAAACCCAAACTTTGTGGAGTCTATCTGTCATAAAGCAGATTCTCTAAGACTTCAAGGCAAATATGAGGAAGCCTTGAAACATTTCGATAAAACATTAAAGCTAGATGAGAAAAACTTTGTTGGCTTAAGTTACAAAGGTGAAACTTTAAGAAAAATGTAAAAATTTGAAGAGTCTTTGTTGTATTTTGAAAAAGCTTTGATGATAAATTCAAAAAGCGCAGTAACACTCTTTGGAAAAGGTAACACTGTTTTAGATTATAAATTCAAATGATTCAAATTTGAAAAACTGTTAAAAATACTTATAAATATTCACTTTTAATTATAAATTAAAAAGACAATACAGATATTTTATAAAATTGAAGGGGATTCATTGAGATGTTTAAAAAGATATGAGTAATCTTTGTAAGTACTTAATTAAGGAGAATCGATTGAACCAAAAAATGCATTGATTAAATATTCAAAGGGTATTAAAGATCATGAATAATTGTTTAGGATATACTTTGAAAGCATTAGGAAGGAATTAAGAAGCATTCGAAACCTTTTAGGCATGCATAGCCTTGAATCCATCATATAAAAATACTTTGGAAAAAGAGATGGCATCATTAAAAAAATGACTTCATAATAATTCAATAAATTTTATAATCTTTATATAGCTTTTCTAAGATACAAATAACATTATGATTTACAACTTTAAATTATAATTCAATATAATTCACTCGTTCATAAAATATATTATATTTTGAAAAAGATATATTTAATACTAAATTAAATAAAATATTATAATTAAATAATATCTTTAAATTAATAGACACAATGAGTCGAATAGAATGTTATGGATTAATTAGGTATTGTCTTAAAATCTTAACAACAAAATAAGGCTTTCAGTGTTGTATTTCATACTCCAATTGTTAATAAATTGAGTTTTCGGCTAAATAAATTAAATATTAATATATATTTACATTCTCATTTATAATATAGAGTTTTTACATATTAAGTTTATTTCTGCTTTAAGAACAGCAAAAAGTGATATTTGCAATAAATAATATTTAGTTGAATGAAAATTGATTGTTATTTCAACTTAATGAAATAACATAATATTAATAATATAAACTTCTTAACATAATGTAACCATCCAGCCAAAGCTTAGAAGGATATTAAGAAATCAGGATGAAATTCTCTAGTTCGTGGACATTTATGCTTACATCTTTAGGATTTGCTGCAGGTTTTGGGAGTGTTTGGAGATTTCCATATCGTATAAATTTGATTATACTAATTTGTCTAGTTGTATTTAAGAACGGTGGAGGTACATTTTTGATACCATACTTTATTTTGGTTTTTACATTGGCTATTCCCTTATTTTTTTTAGAAGTAGGATTAGGGTAATGTAAAGGGATTGGATTGGCTCATTTATTGGATTTAGAAAAACCAAAGTTTCGCGGATTTGGATATGTCGGTATAGTAATTTCTGCATATATATCAACTTATTATGTAAAATTTGGTATAATTGAATAGAATCTAATAATGGCATATTCTTTAAGATATTTATGGGAATCATTCAAATATCCAATTCCATGGATAGAGAGCATAATTGTATAGAATAAGCCATTCTCAAGAGATTATTTCTATGATTCTATTGTGTAGATGTCAACTTCGATTACAGATATAAGTAATTCAAATATTAACATAATAGATCACATAGTTTGGGGTCTATTTATAGCATATATAGTGTCATTGATAATAGTATACTTTTGTATAAAGTAAATATTGATTGTTAAAAATTAGAGAAGGAGTGGAGACATCTGGTAAAGTAGCAATAGTAACAGCTACAAGTCCATACATATTATTATTAATTTTATTAATAAGGGGATTAATGTTAGAAGGTTCAAGTGAAGGAATTTATTATTTATTTAAACCAGATTTTGTTAAATTATTTAATCCATCTGTTTGGGTAGATGCTGCTAATTAAGTTATATTCTAAATGTCAGTTGGATAAGCGATTTTATGTTTATACGGGAGTTATAGAAAGAAAGATGACAACCTACCTAATTTCTCATTTGCCATACCATTGTTGACTGCTTTATGCGGGATGTTAGCTGGTTTAGTTGTATTCAGTTATATTGGACATGTTAGTTTTAAGTTTAATGTCTAAATTTCATAATTACCTGTATTTATGAAAACTATAATTAGTTATCTGGTCCAGATTTAGCATTTGTATTATACCCAGCAATTTTAGCATAGATGCCTATGCCAAATTTATGGTGTATTTTATTCTTTTTAGTATTATTATTACTGGGAATTGATACTTAATTTGGTTTTGTAGATGGAATTGCTGGAACTATTGAAGATATTTATTTAGGTGAGGTGGTAATATTTGGATACAAATTATCAATTTAATAAGTTAGATTATGCGTTTGTGCTATTTTAGGTTTGATAGGCTTAATATATTGTACGGATATTGGATTTTATTTATTGAGTTTTGTTGATACATTTGGAACCAATGTATCATTTATGTTAGGTGTATTATTTGAAGTGTTTTACTTTGGATCCAAGGAAAGATTTGAGTAATTAAGAAAAGATCTAGAGAAACATGGTAATTATATTCCTTGGTTGATTGAATTTTCATTAACAAAGCTTTGCCATTACACTGTTATCATATTGTTGATCATTTCAATTATCTCTTAAATCAAATGTTCTCTTGATTATTAACCATATATTATTCTAATTGGATGGTTTATATCTTTTTCTCCATTTATTGCTGCAATTAAGATTTATTTAGAGTAACATTTTCATTGTTTATTCATAGAAATCGCAATAAGATAGACATGACAAATACTGATTTGGATATAGAACTATTAACAAAGCAATAGTGATCTACAATATTATTTATGTAACCATTTTTATATTTATTAAATTTTACAATATTATATAATTAAGTAGTTAAAAATGGGAGCAAATTGTTCAAATTGTAATTAATGTTAAAAAGATAAATTGGAATTAAATAATGAGATAGAAGTAACTAAAAAGTCAGTTAGCCAGAAAATTTCATCCCTATCACAGCAATCGTAAAACAGTTTATTCGATGGTGTAACAAAATTGAAATTTATAGAAAGAATGATGCAAAGTAGACAAAAAGTACTCCAAAGAATCAAAACACTAAAAAGTTTTAAGTATTTTCTGATGACAAAGAGAAAGAAAAAAAGAAACAGAAAAATTTAAGTGAAAAAGCAATAGTAATATAAAAAAATTGGAAAGGTCATAAAGCAAGAAAAAGCTATAAGAATATAAAGAAATCATTATTAGAATCGAATAAAGGAAATCACAAGCAGGAATAATAATAACAATAAAATGATCAAGCTACAGTAGCCAGTAAGGATAAAAAGAAATATTTTAATTCTTTGGAATTTGGAAGTAATGTTAGAATTTATTAAATTATTAGGTAATAATGTGAACAATGCACAATCAAGAGAAAAAAGAGCTCTATTTGTATTTAAGAGTGGCGCAACTTATGAGGGAGAATGGGTAGGAAATAAAAGAGATGGAAAAGGGGTCTAGATTTGGCCTGATGGAGCAAAATATGAAGGAGAATGGGTTGATAACAAAGCTTGTGGAAATGGTAGTTTTTATCATATAGATGGCGATTCTTACGTTGGAGAATGGGCAGATGATAGAGCAAATGGTTATGGTGTATATACACAAAGCAATGGAGCAATATATGAAGGAAATTGGAGAAATGATTAACAACATGGAAAAGGTGAAGAAAAATGTAACATTTATGATATATTTCTTAGGGGCTGATTACTCATGCTACAAAGGGGATTATTTTGAAGGCAAGAAATAAGGCAAAGGTAAATATATTTGGCCAGATGGAAGTTATTTTGAAGGGGATTGGTTTGCAAATAAAATTAATGGATATGTAATTATTATTAAAACTCAAAGGGAGAATATTATTGGTCTGATGGAAGAATTTATAAAGGGTCATGGATGAATAATAAAATGCATGGAGAAGGAGTATATTCATGGGCTGATGGAAGAATATATAATGGTTCTTATGTAGACGATAAAAAATAAGGGATTGGAAAATATTAATGGCCAGATGGTAGATAATATGTTGGAGAATGGTATGATGGAAAATAGCACGGTAAAGGAAAATATATATCACCTAATGGAAAAACTAATTATGGAATATGGGAGAAAGGAAGAAGATTAAGATGGACTCAAGAATGAATTAATTAATAATATAATTATCATTTCTTTTTATAATGAGATTCATCTAAAATATTATTACATACACCATGAATTGTCTTACTAAAAATTTTAATTTATTTATTATTACCTTTTTGTTTATTATGTTAATTAGTTACCCAATTTGGTATTATTATCATTTTAATTTTTATTTATAATTAATTTTTGGATGTTGTACATTTTTATATATGAGTAACTGTTTTAAGATTTTAATAATGATTAGCTTTTATCAATTGGTTTTTCTTGTTATTATTGAGATTTATTTCTATCATCTTTTCTATTTGAAAGAGGATTATGAAGAGTATTATTTTGATGAGAAACATTGTTTTTCATTAGTATACTTTTTCCTGGAATCTAACTTATATGTTAAGTATTTGCACTACGACGTTCACGATTTATTGGTTCTTAAGAATTATTCTTATTAGGTTATTGCTAATCTTAATAAGTAATTAAATTTGATTAATGTTGTCGATGATAAATCTGATTACCCATTATATAAGATTTTTTTACTAAAGTAGGACTTCCTTCTCTTTATTAACATTAATTCTATGATTTTTTATCAATCTCTTTGGAGGACAAAAAATTTAATTGCATTGTTGATGCTTTACGATCTTTCTATATTAATACTAATATTATTGTACTTCTATTTATTACTTTTCTAATTCAAGCTATTCTATCTTCTCCTATAGGTTATCAGTGTAAAGCTTCATCTACTACTCTAACTAAAATTATGTGAATTTTGATACCCTAACGTGTGAACGAATTTCTGCTTCTGCTTTTTAGACTGCCTTCTCTAATTCATCATAATCAAGGCTTTTATTTTGAGATATTAATTCGAGTAGTATAAAAATGTGAAGTTTAAGAGCATTAAGAATATCTTATGTACTTTATTCCATTGTCACAGCTGGTTCCTGTCTCAGTGCACTACAAATCTACATAACCTATCAACTAAATACGTCTGTAAGTATTTGCAACAATTATTCATTAATACTCATTTGTGATGATTTAATATAAGAAATAATAATATTACAATTAATTCACTTTTTATCTAATAAATTTTATTATTTTTTTCTTCCCATGGAGTAATCTTTATATCCACAATAAATCAGTATATCTTCATTAATTTAATTGTAACATCCCCTCATTTATTTAAAGGATGAAACCCTAATATATTTGATTAGAGTACAACTTAGAAATAGAATCTGATTTTATATACTATATTTATTTTACCTTACATTTAAAAGTAGTTCTTTTTAGTTTTCATGTGTTTTTAAAATTATTTCATCATGGTATATTAACCAGAATGCCTAATAGTTAAATTTTCACACACTTTCCTTCATTTTACTATCATTAGAATTATATTCTATTTATTTATTGAATTTATATGTTTTTGTTCAAAATGATAACTAATTTATAAGTAGATTTCAGTTTCTATTCTAGAATATTCTTAGACAATATACATTAAATGTTATGAAAATTGAAAGTGATTTAAGTTATCTTATTAAAACTGAAAAGAATAACTCATTTATTGTTTTTTTTGATTAATATTTATAGATACATATTTCTTTTTCATAAATCATCATTACTAATACTATATGTATAAATTAGTTTCATCATTTAGAAATGTTAATCTAATGAATATTTAAATAAAAATCCATTAAATTATATAATATCCGATTACGTATTATTTGTATTATAAAAAATATCTAAGAAATATAATTATCTTTTATTTTGCTCATACTCCCTAATGCTTAACTAAGCTTTTCTCTTTACAGTACTCGAGGAACGCTTCCACAAAATCTACCAAGGGAATGTTCTTGTCTTAGAATCTATTCAATACTTTAAATTAAAGAATATTAGAACTATAATTGTTGTTGGATAATAAAATCATACTAAATTTACAGATTATGCTACCTATCATGTACTATTCATAAAATGATGTAGAGAGTAGATGATAATATTGGAGAGGCAATAGACATTTTTGAAAAGACTTCCCAACTCATTTAGAACGAAATCAAGCGTTCTTCTGTATTGGTATGTTGTTAGAATGGATTAAATTGGAGTACAGCAATATTAATAGCATATTTAATCAACACAAAGAAATGGTAATATGAGAAGGCATTTTACCATATCAAATCTTTAAAATACATTGTAAATCCATCATTAGCACTAAAAAAATAATTAATTTTATTCAACACTAAAGTTCACAATGTAAAAAGCTTTAATCAAGAAAACAAGATAAATTAATCTAGTTTAATTATTCCATCTAAATTTTAATAAAGAATAATAGAGCAAAGTCAAAAACTCTAATATTTGGATGATTCTATATAATCTCAAGATGAAAAAAATTCAGCAAGTTCCAATTAATGTGATAAGACTCCAATGTTTTTTTCTCCGAAAAACAACAATAATAACAATAATAGTAATAGAAAATAAGTGGTTATATAATCAGATAAAAAAATAATGAAAAAATAGAGTATAACTAAATTAGTACGACATATAAGAAATTATACATTCTAAATAGATGATGAAAATATTAATCTTAATGGTAATAATAACAATAGCAACAATCAATAAAGTGTTATTAAACCTTCGGTTAGTAACTTCATCAATTAACCTTTAATTACAAATTCACCTAAATTCAAAGAATAAGAACAACCTATTGTTTTAAAACCCACAAGAAGAAGATATGCACATAGAACCAAGAGTGCTTTTAATGGTTGAGTTATGTGGTGCTTAAAAATAGAGTTTTATCTAATTTTTATATGGTTTTAATAAATTCATATATTCGTTATATTAAAATTTTAAATTAAAATATGTTAGACAATTACTAGTGCCCGAATAAATAACATTATTTATAGAAAAATGTTCAAAAGAAATATCAGGATGATTCAGTTAATGATTCCATTTCTGTTAAATTAACTCAAAATGTAGTAAATTAAATGTTGGGAGTATCTAAAATATCAGACATTAAAATCTTTAATGATTATTCAATAGATTCATAACTATTTGATAAGAGCAGCATTTTAGAATAATCATTAGAATAAGAATTGAGAATATGGAAGGAACAATACAAAATTGATCCTCAAGTGGTCTAAAAAATAGAATAATGTATTATGATGATAGTTACATTCTAGAAATTAGAAATATTGATAATCAAATAACTTAATTGGCAACATAATTTGAAATTTGCATAAATTTACAATTAAAAACTTAATCATATTTTTAGGAATTTTAACAAATTGTCAAAGGAACCAATTTTACTAAGTTTTCTAGATCTAACAGTAAAAAATTTGCTTTGCGAACAATCTTTTATTGTCCATTTTTGAATGCTATTTGTTGGAAATCTAAATCATCTAAATTTCCTTCTTCTAAATAAATTATTCCAATAGAGTAGATTATTTAAATACATACAAATTTTACAAAGTAATTTATTATAGTTAAAATTATAGATATAAATTATTTAAGAAAAACTTTACGATTCCAAAATAATATAATGAAGAATTATTTTTGGCAATCGAAGGAAGAAATGGATAAAGATTAGAATTGATAGCAGAAACTAAATAAGACTAAGAATTATATATTAGAATTCTAAATTAACTAATTGATAGTAATCAAAAATCATTCAATAGCTCATTTTTTATAGAGTAATATTCTCAAAACATTAATTAAATTAAAAAGGTATATATAATTTAAGATTTATAGAATTTAGACACTTCTAAATAATGTTTTATAGAAGCTATGGAGAAATTATCTTATAATTTCATTCAAAATACAACATCTTTATTATAACATGAAAAAGAAAAGAATATGCTTTTAAAGAAAAGATCTTGTCATATAATGAATTAGAATAAACAATAAATTGATGAATTAGGTTAATAAAATCATTAATAAAAGAAAATGATTCAAGAATTGTAATTATAAAAAGACTATTATGAGTAAAGGATTGTATAATTATAAGAGTTTTATAATGTAAGAACGATGTAGTTTAAGACTAGTTAGAATCCTTAACTTTCATAAATTAATCAAGTACTTAAAGATATTATTGGATTAAATGGTGAAAATAGTATTTATAATGAATCTTTGAATGATATATAAAATTAATAATAAATAGATTAGTATTAGGATTGCTTAAAAAATCTTAAAAAAGTTTAAGAAATCTTAGTAAACTAATAAAATTTGGAAATAAATTTAAGAACAAAGATTGATAAGTATTAAAATGAAAATTAGAATTAATAATAATAAATTAAAAAGTTATAAACCGATATAATTGATTGTGAACAAATAAATTAAATGTTACAAAAAAAACTAATCGATTTTAATCTAAATATGGAATCAAAGGAAGAATAATTTAATACTGTTATTAAAGAGATATAAAGTTTAAAATAACATCTACCTTGTAGAATGAGTACATCTTATTCTTAATCAGAATATTCAATAAAATTAAATGAATAAGATCTAACTTTTTTTAACTTTTATATTTAAATTATGACATTTGTTTTTTTTATTTTGGTTCCAGAAGAACTTAATAATGAATTTGAATAAATTATGCAAGGGTTTTTTGTAAAGATAAGTACAAAATATGGAGATTTATTATAGATATCTTTATTAATAAAATAAATAAATAAAACATATCAAAATCTAGAATAGCAAAATAAAAATAAAATAGAATCTATGTTTAAAGAATAAATTTATCATTACTCTAGTTATATTCAAAACTCTAATAAAAAAAACATGCCTTCTCCTACCAGCACTTAAAATTCAAATAAATTACTATAATTAGATAAGACTTTTTCCTCCCCCAATAATAAGATATTCATTAAGAATAATGCAAAATTTTATAAAAGAGAAGCATTTTAGTCTTTAGATCCTTAATAAATTAAATATTTGTCTTAATTAGTTAAATGAATAATTTAAATAAATATCCCCCTTATTTTTATTATTATTTTTAAAAGATTTATACTTAATTGCCAACTTAATTCATGTATATTTTATTTTTAAAATTCTCCCAAAATTCATTATATCTTCAGATCTCAAAATTATCATTAATTATTTATTATAATTGTTTTTATCATTTTAGACTTAAATTGTTTATGAATTTGAATTAATATTATCAATTATTCTTCCTTTTTTGGTTTCTACTCTAGAAAAATGAAATTCTCGAAATGATTCTCATATATTTTAGTTCATGTAAAATGAAGAGATTAGTTATTAATGTATTTTTTATAATCTTCTAATTATCTTCATTTATGATAATAATATAATTATTCTAAAGCTAGAATATTAAATTTTGAAAGGCCAATAATAATACAATGATTGTATTATTGAAAGAATAAAATTAAGAAATAATTTAATTGTTTAAAGTATTTTAAATTTATTTAAATGGTTGTTATATTTAAAGGAAAGAGAGGATTTGATTATAATTTATGTTATATATATTGATATTCTTCCATAAATTAAATTAATTAAATGAGGCCTTTTCATGTCAGAGGAACAGACAGAGCTATAATGACAATAAAAATAAATTATGATGGAGATTTATTCTTCACTGCATCATAAGATGGTGGTATAAATTGTTGGTTAACAGAGAATGGTGAAAGGTAAATAATTATATATATGATATATTAGATTAGGAAATTATAAAGCAAGTGGTGCAGTTAAAACATTAGATTTAACAGATAACAGTGAATTATTAGTGAGTGGTTCATTGGAAGTAATGAATAAAAATAAAATAAAAAGGGTTCTGTTGATTTTTTTTAGATTAATGGAGGAAAAAGTCTAGGTAAATTGACAGCTGATATGAGAAAGGCCAAATGGGTAGAGTTTTCTTATGGTGATGAATATTTAATAATTGTAATAAAATTGGGTTTATCAATATAGGTATATCAGCCAATGAGTTCAACAATAAATTATGAAACAAGAATAATAAAGGTGCAAGAAATCTTAAACAAGATAAAATTAAGATTATCATAAGATGTATTGGAAATAACAGATACACTTATTACACCAGATAAATTCAAAACTACTTAAGCAAGTTGGGGATATTTAAATTAATCAATAATTATGGCATCTACAGAGGGTGAACTATTATTATTATCTTATCCATAAAGTAAATGAATTTTAAATCATTATTAGAGGAAGAAATAAGAAGAGTGTAAGTACATGATGGAGAAATAAAATAATTTACACTTGCCAAAGATTTTTCAATTTTAGCTACTGCTGCTAATGATGGATGCAAGATATTTGATCCAACTACATTATAATTATTGAGATAATTCAAATATGAAGTACCTATGAATGCTGTTGCAATTTCACCATTATTCAATTCTGATCAAAAATAAAAACCTCATTTAATAGTGGCTGGTGGTATTCCTGCAAGAGAAACAGCTAGAACCAAGTTTTAAGGATTTGATATACATATTTGCAATGTTATCTATGAGGAAGAAGTTGGAAAACTCTTAAGTATAATTGAAATTTATATATTTAAGATCCTAATTAAATTGGGCCAATTAATGCTTTAGCGTTCTTCCCTGATGGTAAAGGATTTATAACCGGAGAAGAGGGTGGTTATTCTAGAGTTTATAAATTTGATTAAACATATTGGGAAAACGATTTATTCAAATGAATTTTTATATTCAATATTTTATGTACATTATATAAAAATAAAGTATTTATTAAAAGTTATTTTATTCATTGGTTTTTAGGAACATATACTTAAATTCAATTTATATCATTTTAATTTTAATGTAACCATCCAATAAAAGCTTGGAAGAGTATCAAGAAGAAAGAATGAAATTCACAAACTCTTGGACTTTCATGATGACTGCTCTAGGTTTTGCTGCGGGATTTGGAAGTGTATGGAGATTCCCTTATTGTAATTTTTTATCTCCACTATTATTATTAAGTGGTATTTAAGAATGGAGGAGGAACATTCCTTATTCCTTACTTTCTTTTGGTAATTACACTAGCTATTCCATTGTTCTTTCTTGAAGTTGGACTTGGATAAACTAAGGGTATGGGATTTGCACATTTGATCGCTTCAGAAAAACCAAAACTAGCAGGTTTTGGATTCATTGGCATCATAATAGCTTCATATATATCCACCTATTATGTATTTCGAATTTAATCTTAGAATCTAATTATGGCTTATTCATTAAGATTTTTATGGGATTCTTTCAAATATCCATTGCCTTGGCTATCAAGTATCGTGAATGATGAGCAACCCTTTTCCAGAAATTACTTTTACGGAGAAATTCTTCAAATATCAGATTCAATCACAAACATGAGTATTAATTTTTAATATTTAATTATAGATGAAATAATATGGAGTTTACTTATTGCGTATATGGTTTCATTAACAATTGTCTATTTTATTATTAAGTATATACATTCATATACAATTATATTAGAGAAGGAGTCGGAATGTCTGGTAAGATTGCAATAGTAACAGCTTCATCTCCTTACATATTATTATTAATTTTATTAATAAGAGGATTGATGTTAGAAGGTGCAGGTGAAGGAATTTATTATTTATTTAAACCAGATTTTGTTAAATTATTTAATCCATCTGTATGGGTAGATGCTGCAAATTAAGTCATATTCTAGATGAGTGTTGGATTAGCTATTTTATGTTTATATGGTAGTTATAGAAAGAAGGATGACAATCTACCTAATTTCTCTTATGCTATTCCTATAATTACTGCATTATGTGGTATGTTAGCTGGTTTAGTTGTATTTAGTTATATTGGACATGTTAGCTTTAAATTCAAAATTCCCATAGAAGAGTTACCTGTAATAAATCAAATTTAATTTAGTTATCTGGTCCAGATTTAGCATTTGTTTTATATCCCGCTATTTTAGCATAGATGCCAATGCCAAATTTATGGTGTATTTTATTCTTTTTAGTATTATTATTATTGGGAATTGATACATAATTTGGTTTTGTAGATTTGATTGCAGGCACTATTGAAGATGCTTGTTTTGGTGAAGTGTTTTTATTTGGATATAAGTTAACTGTTCAGTAACTTAGATTGGGCATTTGTATCGCATTAGGAATCTTGGGATCAGTATATTGCACGGATATTGGTTTTTACATACTCGAATTTGTAGATTTATATGGAACTACAATCTCTTTTATGGGGGGACTATTATTTGAAGTTTTTTATTTTGGGAGTTAATAAAGATTTAGTTTATTCAAAAAGGACTTATAAGATTGTAACATTTAAATTCCAAGATTTATTGAGTTTTCAATAACTAAATTATGTCATTATACTATTGTTATACTTTTGACAATATCTATTATTCAATAAATAAAAGGATCTTTAAATTATAATGTGTTTTTTATTATTATTGGATGGTTTATATCATTTTTGCCATTTTTATGGGCATTAATCACATATCTAGAGTAATATTGCATTATTAATATTTCTAGAAAAAGAAATGATAAAGATGAATAAAATTAAGAAGTCGAACTAAATTTACTCGTAAAAAATTGATAATATTTGCTAATTGTTTAAGAAATAATAAGAAATTGAATATTATCGATTCCATCTTAGATTATAATCTAAAACTCTTCTCTCTTTTCAAATATGTCCTGCTTATTCTAATTTTCGCTTCTAAATCGTTTTCAATCTATACTTCCCTATTTATGCATTTCTTTATAATTAAATCCTATTTGTAATAACAAATAACTTTCATTTGTAATTATTGATAATTACAAAGATTTCTCTAATTATTTTAAGATAAAAAATGTAATATGGTTGATGTTGTTAATATTTAGAGTCACAAAGACATTCCATATAAAAAGATGAAATATAATAAATGTATAATATTGATAAATAAGATCATCATCTTTTCTTTTGTAAACTTTTCATATACCTAATAAATTATTATTTTCTAATAGTGCCATTTCCTTCAGGATCACAAGTATTTATAATACTTTATAATTCTTCTTCTTTCAAATTTTCATTACACTCAGATGATAACTCTCTCAAATCATCTACTGTAATATAACCTAAATAATTTGAATAAGACAAAATACCTTTATAATCTAAATCAATTTAGTAAAAAACATTTTCAAAATCATCATCTGTATCTTTTTCTCCTGGATGCATTGACATCATCCTTACAAACTCTCTAAATTCAATAATACCACTTTAATCTTAATCAAAATCAGCAATCATTTGATAAATAATTTACTTTTTTGGTTAATATTTTCCAGCACTAGAAAATGCTTTTCTTAAATCCATAGGTTAAATAACTCCATTATTATTTGAATCCAAAAAATCAAATATTTCCTTATACAAAATAATATCTCTCTTGGTAGTTGTTGCTGTAATATAATCATTTGGATCAAATTTTGGTTCAGGTGGTATAAATGTAGAATATGATTAATTTGGACTTAATTATTATGGAGGAGGAACCAAAAACGATGGATTAACTTTACTTTAAGGTAATGTTGGAACTGATGTTGTATTTTTCTTTTTATTCATTTTTTTTATTATATTATTTTAATATATTATGTATATTGATAATAAAATTTAAATTATATTGATAAAGTTGTGAACAAATTAATAAATATAATTGAATGTTACTATTTTAGAATTTGTTACTTATTTTTATAATATAAAATAATAATTACATTTTCTTCATTATTCCTCTAATTAATCTTATTTTAATGCATTCATCAATTTAGTTTCATCTCCAAGATCAAAATCTTTTAAACTGAAATCGCAATTATTCTATCTTCCCATTTCAGAAGTAACACTCCTTGTTGAAGTTATAAATTTCATAAATTTATTCTGTCTATCCTTCCTTAACATTGGTTCTTTCGATTCTTCTATTTATTTAATCAATTCATATTTCAAAAAACGAGACTCTTTATAAATCAATACGCCTTACACTCCTCATATCAGAATTCATTATCGTTATGCTTTTTATATTTAATCTACTTTTCGATTCTTCAATAAAACTATTTTACTTAAATTGTAGATTACTCAATAACAGATCTAATCAAAACTTCAGAACTAAAGGACCTACTCTACTTTATTGGACAATCACATATCAAAATATCTTTAAATTCTTCATCATTTAGTTACTATAAACTAATAAATCTTGTATTTATTTCTTTTACCATTCTCGAAATCCATTGTAATATTGGAATAAATCCCTTTCTGACTTAATATATTTATTTATTATACTTCAAAAATTCTTACTCGATAATAGGTTATACATTTATAATTATTACTCAGTTCTAAATTTTGTATATAGACTTATTCATATCCAACTATTATACTTTATTATTTTTTATACTTCTACTTAGATTATCCTATATCTATTCAATGATGTTTTATTGTAATGGAATTTTATCAGGATTTGTATATAAACAAACTTTGTAATACAACTAATAGTAATACTTACACTCTCTCCAGATTCTTTTTATATATCCCCCAATTTTACTGTAATTTTCACGTTCATATATTATCGAAACATAACTAATTCGTTTTTCAAAACATGATTCTATTTCTCTCTAGATATACAACACATTCCTTCTTGATTCCCCATACACTTTTATTAAATAATTATTATAAACAAATAAAAAACCAAAATTTGATCAATTTTAAAAGATTACTCATTTTTAAAAATGAATTCTTTATCCCCATTCAAAACTATCCATCAAATTTTATATTTATTATTCTGAGATCTCATTTCCAATTTAACTAGAAAGAGTTCTCTCTTCAAACACTATTCTCGTCATTAAATTTGTATCATCACATATAACATAATCTGTTTATGTATTTTAATCTTCAAACCATGGATGCAATTAAATATCTTCAAATTATAATTATAAATCTACCTTCAGCATATAACCTATGATTAGGATTATGTTTCAGTAATCTTTTTATTAAATCTTTCTCAATATAACTTAATTTCTAAAATTCCTCTGTCTATTAGAATGAGAGATCTTCTGAAGTTATTAACTCTATTGTATCACTCACACTATCTGCAAAAAATGGAAGTCGATAACATAACAATTAGTAAAGTATTACTCCAATAGACCAGATATCAACTTTAATTTTATATCTATAATTACCCTTTTCATCATACCCACAACCTAAAAATACTTCAGGTGCTTAGTACACTATGGTTCCAGTTGCAGTCCACATATCTTTAAATGTATCTTTAAACTTGAATCGTTTACTAACTCCAAAATCAATTAATTTAATTTATATATCTGGGTTCATTTAAATTAATATATTTTCTGGTTTTAAATCTCTATGACATATTCCTTTAGAATGTATTAAAGCTATTGTTTAGGCTAGTTGTTTAATGGTTTCTTATTTATGTTTTAAAGATAGTAAAGGAAATACTTAATCTAGAGTAGGAATATCGCAATATTCTATCACTTGATATTGATGTTTAGTTTTTTAATCAATAAAAAGATCGTAAGCCCTACAAATTCGAGGGACATCTTATAATTATCTCTACAAATTAAAAGTTTGAATAATTGTTTTAACAATCTCTGGATCGTCAGTTCTAAAACATTTTACTGCATATATTTAAGTAGATTTTGTCATAAGAGATCTTGCACTTTTCTATTTGGGTAATCTCAAACATTTACGAACAACAGAATGAGCACCTTCACCTTATAAATAAAAATAATTTAAATACCAATTTTCTCCATTAATTAATATGCATCTTGGAAAGTTTCTTATGGTTAAAGGGATTCCTTTTAAGCAAAGTTATTTTCAATATCAATTGACTTCCTTTAACGTAATCCTTAATTTTCAAAGAGTTATTTTTTTAATTGATTTCTTATTTATTCTTTTTTGAGCATAAAAAATAAATATAAAAATTAAATAAAATAAAATTATGAATAGGATTGCAAATGGAGTGATAGGACTAGCCCTTAAAAATTAGGCTTGTTTCAGTACAGCAAAGAAAGCCAAGATGGAGTTGACAATTAGAACTCCATATAGAACAATATTAGACAAATTCGAAGGATTCTCAAGAATAGTGGCTAAAACAAATGAAGTATTAGTTGATTTCTAATTAAAATTCAAAAGGCAGCTCTCATTATTCAAAATAGAACTCCTGCAGCAGTATATATTTTACCACCAGGACCTTTAAAGATCAAATTCACTTAAGATGTTAAGGGAGTCACTGGTGACTTTTTACATTTAGGTGGCTATGTATTCGTCAATCCGTATTATATCTATATATCTAAATTTTAGAGACAATACTTGCGAAATCAATTTGATGGATGTAGTTGACAGAAAGGATACAAAAGTCGATTAATTTGACAAAGCTGATGTCAAAGATGCTGATACAGTGGCTGGAAGATATGCAGGAAAAATCAGAAGAGCTGCATAGCGTACATTTATTAAAAAAGCAACAGCATGATATTATTCCATAAAAATAAATAAATATATTTACAAAATGCTCTAATTGATAGGGACATTAAATATTTTAGAAGTTTATTAATAACAATATTTTTATTTATAAAATAATTAATACCATTCATAAATATATTACTCTTATGTTTATATGATTTTGATTTGAGTTCGAAAAGTAGAAAATATTTTATGAAAAATTACAAAACTTAATATTTTTATCAAAATATTGTTCAACAATTAATTAATTATATTTAGACTACTTAATAAAAAATATCAAATTAAGCATTAAATTAATATAAAGATGAGTGTTGAATCATATTATAGAAATTAAGTAAAATATAGAGAAAAATGAAAAATAGCCGAATAGATTAATTAAAATTAACCATCGAATTGTCTTTAAATAAATCTACATACAATTTAAATAATAATAAACCAAAAATATATTAGAAAACGTTTGAAAATTTTAATTAATTTAATCAATATTCATGAAAAAAATATAATTTATAAAATCCATATCCAAATTCATTTTATTTAAAAAATATATCAAATCAACTTAGTCATACATGATTGAGAAATTTAGATTAAATTAGTAATAGATATAATTTGATATGTTTTTAAATTGTTGATTAATGGCTTAATTAATTAATTATATGTAGATATAATAATAAAATAAAATATAAGATAAACTATTAATATTGTATATGATGTCATAATTATTTAGTAATAATATTTAAAAAAATGAAAATAACAATGATACTATTGTTGTATATGTTTAGCCAGACATACTGCTAGTAAAATGATGATATCTTAGGCTATATGTACTTATTTGCTTAAGAATGGCCAGGATCAATTTGTAAATTTTAAAAGTGTACAAAAACATATATGGGAAACTATGATAATGCTAGGTGGAATACACATGGATTATGGCCAAATACAATGTTAGAAACAAGTTGTGGAATGATATTTAATTGCAAAGACGAAGAATATGATGAAGATAAATTAACTATAGCTACTAAAACATTAATAGATGTTACTTGGAATGGTATGTATTCTGATACATTCACATTCAGAAAGTAAGTTAAATATTATTATAATATAGACATGAATGGGAGAAACATGGAACTTGCCATCCAGATAATCTTACATAAAATGGATATATGTCAAGGGTTGGAAATTTGAATAACCAATATAATTATTACAAAATATTAGCATCAGCCGGAATCTATCCAGATGATGATAGATAGTTAACAGATACTGAAATTAGAGCTGCATTTACAAGTGTATTAGGAATATCTACAGCAATGACTTATACTTGTTAAAAAGACTGTAAATTAACAATCATAATATTAATTTAGCTGCAACTGGTAAATTCTATATAGCTGAATTAAGAACATGTTTCACTTAAGCTATGAAACCAAGAACATGTGATTGTAGTAAACCTGTCAGTGCATTTGTTACATGTGGAAAAACATTCTACTATCCAACTTTTATATTATAAGTCAATGAATAAATATAACTTGAAGAGATTCCAGATTTGAGTAATGGTTTCTTAGAATGAAATTTAAATTTAATTTTAAATAATAATAAAAGAAATAAAACTGTCTTTTAGTTTAAGGCTAATTTTTCTTTAATTATTTTATTTTTAAACTATTTATTTGTAGTATAAGAATAATTAAAATAATTATTTAACATAAATTTATTCAATTTAAGATATATAGTTTAATAAATTGAATATTCAAGAAATTAAGTGATATTAAAATTTATTCCGTTCATCATTCTTATGAAATAAAAGTAGATAATTCCTTCTTTAGATCTGTTAATTCCTAATTCTCATATTCTAATATCCATGACATTTAGTTGAGTTTCTTATTGAATTATTTAGCTACATTAAATATCATGTGTCTTATTACTGGTAAAGGATATTCATCAATTATCCAATTTTTTAATTGTTTATTTGAGGAATAATCATCAAAACTATCTCTTATGGCATTTATTGCAAATTCTAAATAAATATCTACTATATCTTATCCAATTAATAATCTTTAAAGTATCATAATTAAATTTCTTAAATCAATTTTATATCTTCTTCTTCTTCTCTTCTCTAATGTAAGATTTTAATCTATAATTATTTATTTATTAAATAGCTTTTCTAAACTATCATTTTGAGAATCTATTAAATATATATTCAATTTGTCTTCTTCCCATTTCAAATCAATTACTAAGTAATGAATTGTTATACCACAAATAAGAGTTAAATTAGATATTTACTATTATCTTAATTTATGAAATGAGTCCTAAAGTATTTATAATTCTTCTATTGAATTTTATATGATATCACATCCATAAAATAAAGAGATTATTTATTTAGGATTTTTATTTCCAAATTCTTTGTAAACCTATAATTATTGAACGATTTAATTATTGAGTATAAAGTCAAGATGATATCTTTGTAATTCATCGAAATTTTAAAAATCACCTTCAAATGTTAAATTTAATAGATTGATTAATTCAAAGTAGAATTTCCAAAACAGAGCAATATTATGATTGATTTCAAAATATGTATTATAAAGTGTATAGAAACCACAAATGTCGGGTAAATGTTATTGCAAGGAAATAAGTCTTTTGACATTATAAATTTCTTCAGCAATGATTTTAGTATTAAGTAAAGCATTTGAAAAAATTTAATCAATAATTTGATTTAAAATTTGTTATTCTTCCAAAGCATATTTATTCATTATTATTAATAATCTAATAAATATATACATTTATTTTAATTTATACTAATATGTGTATTATGAATACTATTTAATGAATGGGATTGAATAATTAAAAAAGGAATGCTTTTGTGTTTTTATAATAATATGCATAACAGTCTTATATTTAAAAATATAAAAATTTATTTGAATTAATATAAATAGTTGAATAAAATAAAAAAAGAGATGGATTCAAAGAAATTAAGTAAAATAATAGAGTTAATTTTCCTGTCTATAGCTGTAAGAATTAATAAATAATATTTGAAAGTGGTTATCAGTACTAGCTTGTCTGATTAGAACAGACTTTAATTTTCCATTTGCTTTCTTTTGTTATTATTTGTGGATATCAAGAGATGATAAAGCTAATTCTTTAATGGTAATGATTTAATCGATATATTTATAGTTAATGGTGTTGAATGGAATCTTAATTTTGGTTGATTTAATTTGGTTATTGTCAGTTGGATCTATTTGGACAGCTACAGAAAAAAATAATCCAGTTTGGGGAAGATTACATGGTCTCCATGTATTTGTAATCTTCATTAGTATTGTCAATGCCTTATTAAAAGTAAGATAGTAGAAAATAATGTTAAGGTTGGAGCCATTGTAGCAATAAATTCATATAGAGGAAATTAATAATAAGTTGGTAATGAATAGACAATAACATTAGCTGGTCCAGTCGGAGCATAGAATCCATAATAAAGTGGATTTAATGATATGTCTTAAAATAGATAATAACCATATGCATAATTTTGACGAAATGAAATATTCAAAAATTATATAAACTTTAAATAATTATTATATAAATAAAATTTAACAGTAAAATTATATGTCAATGTCATAACAAAGATATCAAACTCTAATGGGTTCTGATGATATATCATAATTATGTAGTGGATTTATTAGATTTATAGAAGAAGTAAAACTAATATAATAAATATAAATAGATTTTATTACCAATTGCTAAATAAGATACTAAATAATTCTAAAATTGGACAAAGTTTAAGGAAATCATTGATCCATTTAATAAAAAAATTGAATTGCCTAGAGTTGAGTAATTTTTCTAATAATTTAATAATTCTAAGATTAATCAAGAAAATAAACCACCAACTCCAATTCTAAAAGATTAAACCAAAAATACTGTAAACATTTAAGACAGAACTTACTCAATACCATAAACAACTATGTTTTAAACAATAAAAGATGACTATGAAAATAAACTTTAAGAAATCACAGATAAAATAAATAAGACATTTCATTAAAACAACACTCACTTAGATATTCTTCTAAAGATGAATAGCACTACACAAGAAGCAAAGAATAAATTGGAACTTACAAATGGAAATCAAAGAAATGCATCTATTACTAGAAGAGTAGAATACAAGAGAAGAAATACAGATTACTATTCATTTAAACCCATTAATATTTAATGAATGTATATATATATTTAAAAATATAACTAAAAAATTGTTTATACATATTCTAATCAAAATTCATCTTCAGGATTCTCTCCATCATCAAAACCTTCAAAATCTTACTACCTTTATTAAGATTATTATTAAAGTGTTGATTTATTTGGGAATTAAAATAATCTTTCTTATGGTTATTACTATTATTTGGATGTGTTTAATTCGTCAACATCAACTTTTTTTTTATTTGCATAAAATATCTAATCATGTATTAAAGTCACTATCTTTTCATTATCTAATAAGGTTTGAATTAATTTATCTCTGTCTTCCTTTTCCAATACATCTGATTTATCTAAATTATATACAATAATGAATACTTTTATTATTTTTATTAAATATCCTAGCTTCTCCTTTTATTTATATTATTTCTTCTTTTATATCATCTATACATTTCCTCAATATAAGTTCTAATTCAGATTTACTTTACATTTCTTTTATATATAATTATTTTAATTCTCTAACTCTCTTTTGTTCCTTTTTTAATGTTGATTATAATGATTTTATTGTTTTCTCATACCTTTACAATGTTTACTATATTGATTATGATCCTTGTAATTATTATTATTGAATTTAAGATGGGTTTTTTGATAATTAATCATCCTTATTTTATTTATTTTGAGGTTAAGCTGAATTCTTTACAGACCTAATTCTTACTTTTGCTTTACTTCCAGGTCTGACAATATCTTAATAAGATGGTTAATCAAAGGATTGATCATCTTATTCAACTTCATCCTTTTAAACTTCATTTAACAATTTCTCATATTATTATATTTATGATTTAAGAATCGCATTTTTTTTCTTTTTCATTATTAACTCTTTTAATAGCATTTCCCTATCATTCTCTTATGTCTAATACTATATTTTTAATTCTTTATATTTTTACATCAGAGAATGATTTTCATTATCTATTTTTTAAGCTATATTTTTTATCCATTCTAATTCACTTATCAATTAATTTTCCTTCTCAATATACTCTTAATCATTTTTACCTTTCTTTATTCTTTCCTCTTCAAATTATTTCTTTATTTCATTTATTTTATTATTAAAAAATCTAATTATGTCTCTCTCTTAATCCACCAATATTTTTGATGTTCTTAATTAAATATTATTTATCCCTTCAATAATTTTATTATGATCTTTATAAATATTCTCCATTATTTTTCTATCTCCTTAATCTAATGCTGTTTTAGCTCTTAATTCAGATTATAATTCTTCTATTGTTTTTCTATATTCTATTTCTCTATTAACAAATCGTTCTTATCTATTTTTTAATTCTAATTCCAATTAATTTGTTCTCATTTTTTCCTTTTCCAATATGGCTTACAATTCCTAACACTTTAATATCCAATCTTATGCTGTCATTTCATTTTTTGTTATAACAGTACTCTATTAGATTTACTTTTTCTTATTTTTTGGATCATTAGGATCCCCTTTCTTCCCTTAATTATCAATTTACATTTTCGTCGGTTTTAAGATTGCTTCAGGATTAATAACTAATAATTAAATATAAACTAACATTTAGTTAAATCAGGAGTTGTTGATGCTAATCTATCTGCAATTTCTTACATTTTCTACATGCTCTTTGTATTTTTTATATATTATTAGTCATCTTATATTTTCTACATTTATTTTATTATCAAATTATATAATATCAAATTAATAATATTTGTAAAAATATATATAATATAAATTATTATTATAATCTTTATTTGTTGAAATAATAATCTTATTCCATACTAAGAAATTTAGAGTCAAATGCTTTTATCTTTATATCTTTATAAATTAAATTTAAATAATCTATGTATTTATATATTTTCAATTAACTCTTCATGTAAATATAAGTTGATAAATCTCACATTCAACAATTTCAGGTTTAACTTAACCGAATAATACTGTTTAGTTATCTCCATCTTTATTTAAATCAAATTAGTAAGCACAACCTAATTTAGAATAACCATTTTAAAAATCGGTCTCTATAGTAAAATCGTTTCCATTATAACCAAATGTTGGGCCATAATCAGTACTACAAAAAACAGCCTTATCTTTTTATTCTGGTTTCAAATCGTAGATTTAATTATTATTTTGAGAAAATAAAAATGAAGTGCATGTTTTATCAGGAACAGTTTCATATTTAACTTTCTTCCATTTAATTGGAGTATATGAACCAAAAACATACTCTGTTTTTGATTTGAATATCATTAATAATTTTGATTTGTTTTGAACTTCATTCCAAAATGAAAACCCACTTAAACCATCTCTACTTCCTTTGTACACAAGAATAGACTTAGATATATTTTATTTGGTTTTTTATTTAAAATGAACAATTAATTTTGACCAAAAATTTTAACTTAAAAGGCTTGGCTTAATTAATTGTTATTATGTAAGTTCAGAGTTTATTTTTATTTATTTTTGTTAGTTCTTTAGTTTTCCAATCTCAGCTCCGGTTTTAGTCAGAGTTGCTTCTAATTCAAATAAGTAAGAATTTGTTTGTTCGTACCATTTTGAACATTCATTATTAATGTAACCTTAAAATTATTCTATATTATTTGGATTACTCAACTAATTAGCAATATTAACAAAATCTTCATATTTAAATTATGAATAATCTTAAGAATAAATTTCTTTACAGAACTTTATCTATCTAACCTACAATAATTATGAAGAATTTGTTTTATTAGAAACTAATTATATTTAACTTATAAGATTATTTTTTACTTGAGTTAAATGATCAGTTATTTCTAGTGCCTTCTTTTATAACTCTTCTGCTTTATTTTATACATAATTGAATTTCAAAGATTAATTAGACATTAATAGTTCTTAGAAATTCTTTAGCTTTGTTAGTTATTAGTTAGGATATTTATTTAAACAATCAAGACATGCTAATCTCTTAGGTATTTTATTAATTTCATTTAAGTCTATCATTAAAATTTTTTCTTCATTATGCTCTTCACAATTTAGATTAGTAATTTTAAAATTTAATAATTATCCTTAAAATTTAGATTTTAAAGCATTAATTGTTTCATTTTCATAGCTTTTAAATCCAGTTTAAATTTATTTAAGTATTTCTTTAATTTTTATAATAAACTGTTCAATTGACAAAGTTACTATATGCTTCAAAAGTAATTCTTTGATATCTTAGTAATTTAAAAATTATTTCTCCAATTCCTAATATCGGTGAATAAATTTATCAGTATTTTCATCATCAAGTTCTATCATATCCTTAAATTTTATTTCAGATTCACTTATTATAGTCATTTATTAATCAAAAGTCTCTAAATACTTTTCTATTGAACTTGATAATTAAATCTACAATTCACGTAACTAAGATTTCAGTTTCTGTAGTAAATCAATATTTGCATCATTTAGAATCTTTTTTTCATTTATTAAATTTTCTTTTAGAGATTATAAGTTTTTCTTCTCCATGTCAATAGGAATTAAAACATTATTTTTTTCTATTAAGCAATCTCTGCAAAGAAAGGTTGTTTAATCTTTTCGCTCAATAAACTCCACTTATTGATTATGAATTGGACAAATTTGAGATTACATATGTTTATATGAATCTATCTTACAAACAAAATCTTATTATAAAAAACTTTTTAATTAATTGAAAATGTTTAAGAATTAATAATACATAGTTAATTAAATCATTTATATTCTATTTTTATTTATATTTTTGTTGATATAAAGCAACTTCATTATTTTTAAAGATTTCAAATGATTTTTCAACATGTCTATCCTAAAAGATAATTTTTTAGGTTGCTATTTATTAGATAGAAGTTTTAAGTTGAATATCTTATATTTTTGAATAATTTTAATTAGATTAATTTGAAATAATTAAAAAATATTTAATATTTTTGATTAAGTATAATATCTCTATTCCTAAATTGAATCAAAACATTTAAAAATTCAAAATAGTATCATTCTATTATCATATATATATTATTATTTTGGAGATGTGGGGTGATAATTTATTGTTAAATTAAAAAAAATGATTAAATATGTTTATTTTGTTTTTTTTTTGTAAATATATAAGGATAATTCTGTTGAACAAGTTAAATGGGAGTCAAGTGATGTGATTTAGATTTAAATTAATTGTATTAAAATGAAAATTAAATGAGAGTAATGGAATCGTCTTAGATGAATAAGAGAAATGGAATTTCAATTAGGATATTAAGAGAAATAAATAAGAATATAATTAATTGGGATTGTAAAAAATACGATGTATTTAAATTTATGATTAGTTGATTTAAATTAATTTAATAATGTAAGACGATTAAAAGCTTTATTCGATTATATTTCCAGATTCGAACTTGTAATCTATAAACCAAGTACCTTTTTTCATAAGAGATTACGAAATAAATAGGAAATAGATTTATAGTTCAGCATTTTCAAATGAATTGTTAATTTTAGGACATTATGTAACTTATTTAATTTGAGTGAAACTAGAATTGCATTTCGATAATAGATGTAGTGACTAGAAATTATATAATCTAATATACGAATTTGAGTAATTAAGGATGTATAGTGACAGCAGTTGCTATTGGATATTATAATGATTATATATTGGTTGGAACATAGAAAGGGAGATTGGAAATGTTATAATTATGCAATTCAATAAAATAGTTTGATATTATAAAACAAATAGAGATAATGAAGTTTAGTTCAAGTTAGATTCAAAATATTTATTTAACAAATGGAGATTTGGCAATAATAATTGATTTGAGCAGCATAAAATGTTTTTATATAAAACAACTGACATAAATGGTATAAAAATTGAAGAAGGAAGAAAAGAATAAATATTAGTTGTAATAAGAAGAAATAGAAACAATAACAGAAAAATTTAAAGTTGGAATAAGCGCTAGTGCATATTGTCATGAAACAAATTAATTAGTGGTATCATTAGGGGATAGTAGTATAGTGGTGTACACATTTTTTGGAGAGGATATAAACTCAAATTTGACAAATGGTAAGACATTTGTGATTGAGCCTTTTGAAATAATAAATAAACTTACAATCAGTAATGATGGTAGATTATTAGCAGTTGCTTAATGTAGATTAGTGAATGGTTTGGAATATAAAATTAGTATAGTGGATTTGAATAGAAAAGGGAAGGTAATAAAAAAGTATTAATATAATGATGGATCAGAAGTATTTGATATGAAATTCTTTCCTATTCAAAATAAATTGTATGTTGTAGTAAATACAGGATAATTATACGTTATTGACATAGATTAAAATAGTGATGAGAGATAAAATTTATCTAACTTAAGTGATGTATCTAAATAGATTTATCCATTAAGTCAATATTAAGAATTTCCTAATTTATTATAAATTTCAGAGAATGGTTTGATATAGATTATATCATTCGATACATAAAGAATTGATCATTTAATTTAGATGCCATTCCTTTATTTTATTGAATTGAAACTTTAAGAAATTTTTAATTACAAGCCATTATTATAATAATATTTTTAATCTTCATTTTATATTGGATTTTCAGGAATTGATAAGAAAACACAATCTAATTAATAGATAATGTTAAATGGCGAATAATATTTTGAACCATTATATGATGGTATTTTAAAGATGAGTGAATTTAGAGAATTTTATAAAACAGAATTTTAAGAAAGAATAAAACACAGAAGAAAGAAATATGAATTGAAAATATAGATTTTAGCTTGGTCATTAAATAGTATAAAATAAAATAATATGCCATAATCTTTTGGAATGGGTTTACCACAATAATTAGAATTAAAAAAGAATGAGAGTGAAAAATAAGATTATAGAAAACATTCAAAATAAAAAAAGAAAAAGCAATTTATGAAAATTGATTAATTATTTGATACTGCATAAGATACAGATAATAAAATGTTCTTATATTTAAGTGATTTTACTGATGCTTATCTCAGATAATATAATGAATTAAAACTTAGCGATGATAGATATTTAATTATCTCCAAACTATTATAAAATATATAGTATTAGAATTTAACTATGTTACTTTTAGGAAATTGTTCATTATTATTTGATGTTAAATTACCATTCAAAGATTATATGTTAGATTTAATCAATAAAGTCGATAGATTAAGTTACTTAGATCTCAGTAATAATAATATTACTTTTGAAGATATTAAAAAAATAACTCGTTTGACTTAATTAAAATATTTAGATTTATCAAGCAATCATCTTGGTAATCAATCTAAAAAACCTATGATGAAATAAAAAATGAGATATCAAAATTTGGAAATGCTTAATGACGATGAATAATAATTATTATCTGAAGATGATTTCTCATTTTATAGATTACTCTTCTAAAAGATTCCCATTATCAATTTAAGAAATAATTAATTTACTGATGAGGAAGGATCTAAATTATTAAAATCTCTTGAAAATAATGATGATTTAAGAGTTTTAGATATCTCTGGAAATTAACTCTTTAAAGAATAAACTAAATAATAATTAGAAATAATCATTTAAAATAAAAATCTTATTATGAAAAATACCTAAACTTTAATTATTGAATTTTGTGAAGAATTATCAGAAAGTGCTATGAAATCATTTACTAAATAAATAATTGAAAAATTTACATTATAATTGTCAGAATAATAAAAATAAGCTAGATTTTCTGATATGGAAATGCCTGAATAAAATATCAATGAAGAAGTACCAATGAACTTTTTTTTATATATTGTAAATTCTAATTAGAATTACTATTGGGATTAATCACTATTATAGCTGTATGAAAGATATGATGAAGGATAAGTAGATGAAATTAAAATATGTTTTGTAAAATATTATTTTTAATTATTTTTAGTGTTCTTTTATTATGATATACATTAAGATGTGTTATGATATCATTGAAATTATTTAGAAAAACTTTATTGAATGCTTGAAATAATGCTTTTGCTCTGTTTACTTCATTTAGAAGTATATTTTATGTTGTTATTGTGTATTTCTGTAAAGTAATTATGGATCCTTCATTACTCATCTTTTAGGTATTAAGACGGCTGATTATGAATATAATAATAAGAAAGATGATTTAAAAAAACATCTTGAAAATAGTAAGTATCCTTTAAATATCCTTTTTTGGATAAACTTTGTTGCTTTTTATTTTATTTGTATATTTGTACCAATCTATTTTGTACTTGCTTGCTCAGGACATTAGTGGACAGGACATTTTATATATTGTGGTTATGCATTTCTAGTTTGCTTGTTAGAACTTAAATTAGCATAAACTTGTATTGATCACAAAATCACACATGCTGAATTTTCAACTGGTCCCTATTGGAAAAGAATAATGTTTTTTGTATTAATTTAATATTTAGTAATTTTAGTCTAAAGATTTATTGTTAAGTCAAATGGCTAAATTTGATGTCTATTCTGATATATGTTTTATTACAACAGTAATGACATGTGGTGATAATACAGCTATTGGATATTGTGCAATAGTAATTATGGCAATAACTTTATCTACTACAATGTTTCATATTTTAAGTTTGTTATTGTCAAGATAAGATGGTGATGAAAATTATATTGACTATTTATGTAATTATTGCTCCTTTGTTGAGATACATTTAGTAGGTTCTTTATTAGAAAAATGGACAATATAAAATACAACAAACTTTTTATGGATGAAAGGTATTCCTAATAGAGTTTATGCTGCTACATTTAGAACTTTTGCAGAAGATTTTCCTTAATTTTTACTTTAAGTTATATATTTATTTCTCAATCCAAATAAGAAATCAATTGAAATTCTTATGCTTTCTTTAGCATCTTCAACAATATCAATTATAATTTCAGTAACCAAATCATTAACTATTACAAAAGCAAACAGAATTAACGATATAATTATGATGAATGAAGTTAAAACTAAATTAGGTTTACATAAGGAAGTTACAGATCCAAAATTAAATGAATAACTAATTTAATTTCTTCATGATTACTATTAAAACTTTGATGGAGAAGAACATGTACAAGTATTACAATATGGGATGATTGATAATAAATATTTAAGAAAACCGATGGATAATACTACAAATATAAGAACAGTAAAGGGATAAAAATAAACAATTAAAATGATAAAGGGAATATCTATGTTAGTTGAATAATCACAATCATCTACAAAACCTTTACCAATTATTAAAAATCCAACTTAAGCATTAGATTATGACAAATTAGATTTCTTTGAACCTTATTTATTTCTCATGAACAGCAATTAAGCTAAATTAATTTAGAAATTGTATTAAAGAGGATAAGATATACATCCTGAAATAGCATAAGTATTATTAGAATTAGAAATACAAGATTATATTGATAGTGTCCCTTTATTTTAGAATGAATATGAAAAATTTGACTTTGTAGAGGGAAGCTTTATTGAAAGTTTTGAAGTATAAATAAAAATCTTAGAAACAATATACAAATATGTTAAGAGAGATATAAATTAAGAATTATCTGTTTTAGATATCGGTTGTGGTACTGGGTTTACAGGAACAGCTATACTAAAATTATTGGAAAAACTTAAACCAAAAGGAACTTTTAAAATATAATGTATAGATCATATTCCATAAGTCATATAGAGAGCTAAAAGTGTTATTGAAATGGGATTTGAAGACTTCTTACAAAATAAGATAATTCAATTTGATGAATACGATTGCAGAAATTCATTAATTAAATTTGGTCAATTTGATATTGTTAATTATGGTTTTGCTGTTTATTAAGCTGAATCTTCTTTAGTAAAATAAGATGGAATGGCAATTGTACCAATGATTGTTTTAACTCCATAAGAACATGAATATTATGCTTTATATCGCTATAAAGATCAAGATGATGAATTTGTCAATTTAAACTTAGAAGCTCAATCAGGTTAATTAATTGCAAAAGAACTTTAATATCCAGATCATTATTAATGTATACATATATATATATATTTAAAATTAGATTTTGAAATCAAGAAAGGAGAATAATGTAATTTATGTAATTAATCAATTATCAAATAAGGATAATTCTATTCACCATGGCTATGTAAATATTATTGCATTGAGTGTGGTTAACAAGATGATGATAAAACAGAACTATCAGAATTTAAAATTTTAAGTAATTTAGTATTCATTCCATCATGTGCTTCTGATGAAGAAATTAATAGATTGAGTTCTTATAAATTTGGGCGAAATTTATTCCCCAAAAAGAATTAATAACTTCATAAGTATCATCCTATTGATTGTCATCCATGTCAAAGAGAGAAAGGAGAAGAAAGAGACTTCGATCCATTACCAAGATACATATGTTTAAATTGCAGACCTGGCAAGTTTGACGGATAACATGTTGATATTTGTTATAATTGTGCCAAGTGTTTTATTGATGATGAAATGGAAAATGAGAGAGATCTAAAATTATACTATTTGTCAGGACATTAATCAAGCCATTTATTATTGAAAGTTCATTTTTATTATGATTATAATAATTATTGATGAATTTAGAATCATTAGATATTATGATTATTCTAATCAATCTGTATTCAATCACACATTCTAATTAGAATTGCGCTTTTAATAATGATGCTTACCTATTTACATAGTCTTATTAAATAAAAAACACGCGAATCTGACATTTAACAATTCAAGATCTAACCAATTATTCCTGTGGCATAAATCGACAAATACAAAATTACAAAAAAACAAAAAACAAAGACATCAAAGGGGAAAGTAAATTTACTTCTTATTTTATTTTAAGTAAAAAGACGAATATTAATGTGATACATGCTCGTTTTCATTTACGTTGGACAGTCAAGAACAATGAATTTTAAATAACATTTCTTGTGATATATAAAATAACTCATTATTGTTATTCAGATTGTCTCTACAATTTCTTTTATTTTACGGACTATCTCCATACATATATTATCAATCCCCATTTCACAATCACTTTCACTCCAAATAATAGTACTAATCCAACAAAACCTCCTTAATTAATTTATCAACTTTCCATACTTGACTATGATATTTTTATGAACAAATTAAACCAATTTTCATACTCTCTCAATTTCCCTTCCATATTTATTGGTATTAATTTTGCCTTTGGATACTTTTCCATTAGCACCTTCTCATAAGTTCCTAATTCATCTACCAAACCTAATTCTTTTGCTTCATTCCCTAAATATATATTGTTTTCTAATTAATCTTTTTTTATTTTCAATTATTCTCTTCTATTATTCCAACATTCCTCTGTTATTTATTTACTCCTCATCCCATAATATCTATCTAAATAATCCATCTCCTATTAACTTTTGTTTTTTAATGATGAATTCACCACTTGATTATGATTTACTATTTAACCTGATTAATATTACAAAGTCTAATACTCAATATAACAACTTTACATTTATTCCATAACTTGATAGAAATTCCCCAAAATTTAGTTTATTATCATACATTTAAGTGAAACCAACCTTAGATGTATTTTAAGCGAATGATCTATTTCCTAATTGTAATAATTAGTATGCATTCCCTAAACTAAATTCGGTTGCAAAAGTATAAAGTGGTAAACCATTAAGATAATTTTTTATCTTCTTCTACAAAAGTTCAACTTAATATGGACATCCTCCTTAAGAATTTATAATTAATCCTAAAGCAACTACACTTCCTTTATTGTAATGATCCAATTGATGAGATATTTAACTCACTCTAACACTTATAAATCTAATTCTTACACTTAAGAATTTATTGAACCCTGAATTCTTAATACTAACACTGTTTTTTAGAAAAATATTTTAGATATTAATTAACTCATAATAATTATAAATAAATATTTAAATAATAGTGAAATTATATTCATGCATTCTAAGCAATTCTGTACAATTTTTATTTCTTTTTTTATTTTCATAGGTTTAAAATATTACATCATTTTCTTTTACTTTAAAATACTCCTCTAAACTGTTATCTTTCCTTATTTAAACTATTCTATAATTCATTACTCTAGTTTGTGACTATAGTTTTGAATTAATTAAAATCCATTCATATATAAAAGGCTTATTTTCTATCTTTAAATTTTAGCAATACAAAGATTCTGTTTAATTAATTAATGAATATTAAAGGATTTTGTTTGTAATATGTATTTCTATAATTTGAAATTATTAATTTATTTTATATTTATAGAACAACTTCAATACTTAATTTATATATCTTAAATACTCTAAATTTCTCGAGAAATTCAATAATTTTGCTTAGAAAATATATAAATTACCTGAATAAATATTCTGTATAATTACATAATCTAATTCTATTTTTAATACACTTAAATAATTCCTGACTTTTAAAAGACAATATTTATTTTCACTTTAAATATCTCCTGATTTCTCTAATAGAATGAATTTGATCCTATTAACATTTTAGTTTATTTAGGAAATTTAGATTAACAACCAACGTATACTAAAACTTTTTTTAAGAACAAGTTTATTATTTTGATAGATGATAAGCTGGTATAAATATAAAGTTAGATGTTATTTTAGAGTTAGAGTTATTAATTCATTAATATAAATTTCAGGAAACCTATATATATCTTTAGTCAATTAATATAATTCACACTAACTATTTGATTAAATGAGATTTGACTCGATCAAACATTCTAATTTCCACCATCTCATTAAATCTAACAGTTTTCTTTTTTTATTGTTCATCAATTAATAGATCTTTGAAAGGACTAACTTACTTTAAATTTGATTTGGATCTTACTCTTTCAATATCTGACTTAGATCTAACAGGTCTTTATATATCTACTTAATTATGAATTACTGAATTTTTTCTAAGAGTGTTTATTAAGAATTTCTTGTTATTTTCTGAATCTTCCCTTTAACTCAATATTTTTTAAGATGTTTAAATATTTATTTTCTTAAAGTTAAACTTTATCTTTTTTGAATTGTTAGTTGATTAAGTGATAGGAAATTCTAATTATTTTTGATGAATTAATTTATTTCTATCTGAAACCATATTTAGTAATCCTTTGAGTTTACTATCTTCAGGAATTTTTGATCTTGTTGGAGAAGGTGGTCTTTCTTCTTGTAATTTGTTCTTTTATGTTTTTTCAAGTTTCAAAGGTTCAAAACGAAAAGCTTCTCTATTTGTTAATATGGCTTTGGCTATTGGAGATTCAAAAAATGTTTAATGATTGTTCCTGGAACTTAATTATTATTTCACATTTTAAGGAGTTAGATAGGGTTCTTGAAAATATGTATTTAGTAATGGTATTTTAAATCCCTTTAGTATATATATAGGTTCTTCATTTTAGTAATGTTTGAATGACATTGTATAGATGTTGAAAAAGCAATATAAAAATTTATAATAGGTAAGAAAAATAATTTATCATTAAAGTATTTTACATCATGACATTCCAAAGAACCTTGGAGTTTCAAAATCCAAATTCTCATTTTCTTTAAGTTTTTGATCACAATTCTGAATAGGCAAATGAAATTTTTTCTCATCTTTTTTTTTCTATACTAAAACTTCATTTAGAGGTTGTTACTAATTAATAAAGCTTTATTATCGTTTATTATTATGTAAAACTTAGTATTACTTTTGATTGATCTTTATTTCTTTATTATTAATATCTAGAATGTCTTTCAACTTAATCACATCAACAGGATTCTAAGTCAAGTTCAAATCTTATAATTTTAAAGATCTAAAAGAATTATTTCGCTGTAAGCTATCTTACTTCTCATTCTCTTAACATCGTTAACTTTAAAGCTATTCATGAAATTAAGCGAGACTCTAATTCTTTTGTAGTTGTTCACTTAATTTAGAAACTTGATTATGTTTATTTTTCATGGCATTCTTATACATTGTCATCTTCGGAGAAATTAGAGACTGTTACGTGTTATTCTTCATGAAATATATTAGTGTTTTGATATTTTTATGTTATATATTAGAAATCTTATTATGATAAATCGATCCATCTATAAAAAAGATCTTATCCAATATAATATCATAATTTCAATAAAATTTATGTACCATTCTGGTAATAATTTTGTTTTCTGTTATGAGGACAAACAAAGTTAATGATGAAATTACATAATTTTTAATTGATTTTCAGTTAGTTATATTAAAATATTTACATATTATATTTAATGACGAGAATCATTACATGATCTATTGCTTTTAATGCATATTCTTTATAATTTTTATGAATTCCATTTTTTTTCATCAAATGACAGACAATTTGACATTCTCTCAAGAATTTCTCCTCCCCAACAAATCAAATATTGAAATATGATTAACTTGAAAAAAAATCATCAAAAAAATCAAAAATGTAATTCCGTGTAGAAATATTTGAATAAATGAATAGATTTGTTATGTAAATCGAGATAACATAAAAACTATTACAATCATTAAATAATAATTATTAATAAATTCTCGCTCTTTCAAATAGTATAAATTTTAGAATTATAAAGATTGAAATTATTAGTTATAACTCTCTCATTAACAAAACATAAATAGACAAAATTGAAAACTCCAAGAGTTTAAATGATTTATCATATAAATTGAATTTTCCAAATGAATAATTTGAGTTATTTAAGGAATTCAAATATATGAGGATACATTTAAGAGACACATCAATAAGTATGAAACCTATTTAATCACTATTACTAATCTTGCTTGCAAATATAGATTATTTAGAATGATCCAAATTATAATCAAATCATTAAAAGGTTTCCTGAAGGCTTACAAAAATACTATCTTTAATAATTTTTGAAGATTTATATAAATACATGAAAGTAAAGCAGTTTATTTTATATTAAATATATTAAAAAGGGTTGAATTATATTATGTAGTAAAAGTTAAAGGTTTTATGCAAATTTAAGCCAAAAAACTTAGAATATTTTTATTCTTATTATCACTCCACCTAGATCTCAAGAGCGCTTATATAGTAATAAGTAGCTTTAGTTGCTAATATAAGAAGTGATAAACTTTTTTAGCCAAAGGTAATCAGATGTAATTTATAGGTTTTTAAACCAATATTTTAGAAATATATCTTTACAAAGATATAATCATAATTAATAAGTAGTCTCAAACTACAGAACGTCATATTTCTAAGGAAATATTTCTCATCCTTTGGTCATAAATTTATTGTTAAACTCATTTTTAACTTACTCCAGATTTTAAAAAACAAATGATAGATTTATTCCCAACTTTTCTTAATCTAATATATTACATCTGTAAAACTAGTTTTATTGCTGTAAAGGCATTTAATAGCTAGAACTATCGTTGAATCTTCAACAAATGAAGATTAAAATTTATCAAATCAATAGTAAACTTTTTGCATTCCAAAAAGCACCAATAGATCTAATAAAATCACTTAAGGGTTAGTTCTGTTTAATTCTGTGTTCGAAAATAAAAATTACAATAAATATCCATTTTTTAATTCAACTTTAATACTCTAGTGTTTCATCCTTAAATCTTACTAATCATTAAATAGATATTAAATATATAAATATATTTATTTATTTTCATTTTAAAAAGCGTAATAAAATTCTTTAAAATAGATTTTTCTCTTTTTATATTAGATTAATCATTCAAATCTGATAAATCTTTTTAATTCTCTCCCTGTGTTCTTTAAATAAATGTTAATTAAAGTAATCTAAAACTAAAATTGACTAATAAATACTTTTAGAAATTGCTTAAGTCAGTAAAATCAATTTTTCATAATATTTATATCAAAAATTACATTAGGTTTATTAAAATTAGGTTGTGTTCTAAAAGTAGAGTAAATTCACAAGCATGTTCTCATTTGTCAATAAATTTTCAAATCTAAATTTAAAATGGAAATTTCTATCCTAAATTGAATTATCATTTCAAATTATTTGGCTGCAGTTATAATATCTTATTGTTTAATATTTATAAAGAAGACATTTCATATCCAAAAGTTTACCTCTAAAATTTTATAATTTTTTTCCTCCCTTTAGATTTTTAAATAAATTTATAGTTGTAAATAAATAAAGAAAATTGTTTCTAGAATATACATATATTTTTAATATATCGACAAATACTACCATTTTGAAAAATTAGATGAATGAGCTCCTTATAGGTAATCTTTATAAATTAAATATAAAATGGCAAAATTTATTCATTTTTACACAAGCGAATTTATTTATTTTTGATTAAATATAATTAAAAAATAAAGTTAATAAAATCAAAAATATCTAAAATTTATACAGTTTATTTCAAAAATTTTTAAAAATTACACAACTTTATCATTCCATTTTTAAAGTTTTTCTTAATTTATAATAAAATAGAATGAAGTGATGTTTGATATTTATAATTGGTAAATAATCGTATTTACACATTTTTAAGTATTTCTAAAAACATTGGTTCATCATTTAGTATTTTCCTTTTATTTTTAATTTTCTTGTCTTTACTAAGTTACACTACTTTTTGTTTACACCTCTATCTTCTAGTAGATATTTTTAACAAATAATTTATGATTGTTATTAAGTGTTAAAACTTGATGATTATAAGTAAAAAAATAAAGAAATGATAGTTATATGCTAAGCTGATCACAAAGTAATATTGATAATAAATTATTTATAGCATGTACAAATTGACATAAGCATAAACATAAAAATGAAAATCATTATTTTTACATGTGAATAGCTCTTTTTCTACAATTTGTTTATTTGGTTTATAAAATATCAAAATTAGAGTTTCTCAAAAGCAATTTCAAAGTGTTTAAATTTTGCTATTTATCAGTAACATCCTAAGAGGATGAAGGAGTTTGAGTTATACCTGAGAGCTGGAATATAGTAATATATAGATACATTTATAGTATATTGAGATAGAGGAAGCTTATTTTTTTGAATGGAACAGCCCATAATTCAAGGATGAAATATGAAAGTATAAGTTTTAAAAAAATAATAATTAATATTCAACCTGATATATCATTTTTTGAGTGATTTGAAATGATTATTATATACTTATAATTATAGATTGAATTATGGTTTTATAATCAAAGATATTCATTTATATTTTTAGACTGACGCTTAAAATTAGCCTTCTATGTTAGTAAATAAATTCATGAATCACCAAAATTAGAAAAAAAATAAATTAATTTATTAAAAAAGGGTTGTCAACACGAGGACTTCCCAAGCGGTCCCCCACCTTAGTACTAACCTCGCCTTAAGCCGCTTAACTTCGGAGTTCGAATGGGATCCGGTGCTTTAGGCTTAGTATGGCCGACAACGATATTATAACCAGTACTTAGATAATAAATCCCTTATATTTATAATTATATTATAATAATTTTTATAAAAGAAATATTAATAGACTGTTAATATGGGGATTATTTAAAAAATCCCAATGATTTCTGCATAGATTAATGGGAATAAGGCAAAGAAGAGATCAAAATAATTATAAAATATATTGATAAAAATATTTAATGAGCAAGAAAACTGAATGTGTACGGGTGGTAATTCGTTGTCGTCCATTAAATGATACAGAAAAGAAGGATGGGCATGTTTGTGTAGTAAATATGGACACAAAGAATGGGTAAGTGACAGTTAGAAACCCAAAAGTTGCTGATGAGGTGCCAAAATAATTTACATTTGATTAAATCTTTGATACCTAATCTCAATAAGAAAATGTGTATAATTCAACGGCTTCTCCAATAGTTGAAAGTGTCTTAGAAGGTTATAATGGAACAATATTTGCTTATGGTCAAACAGGCACAGGTAAGACACATACAATGGAAGGCAAAGATGATCCTCCAACATTAAGAGGAATTATACCTCGAACATTTGATCATATATTTGAAAGAATAGAGAATATGGCAAAAAATAAATAATTTTTGGTTAAGGTTTCCTTTTTGGAATTGTACAATGAAGAGATTCGTGATTTGTTGTCAAAAAACCTAAAAAACAAACTGGAAATTCGTGAGAATCCAGAAACAGGAGTATATATAAAGGATTTGAGTAAATTTATGATAGAGAGTCCTTAGGAAATGAGAGAGAAATTATTACATGGAAGAGAGAATAGAGTAGTTGGTGCCACAGCCATGAATTAAGATTCTTCACGTTCTCATTCTTTATTTTAGATAATTGTGGAAACTAATGAAATGGTATAAGGATAAAGTCATGTTACAGTAGGAAAACTGAATTTAGTAGATTTGGCAGGTAGTGAAAGATAAAGTAAGACTCATGCAACAGGAGATAGATTGAAAGAAGCTATCAATATCAATTAATCATTGACAACATTAGGTAATGTCATAAGTGCTTTGGTTGATAATAAATCATAACATATTCCTTACAGAGATTCAAAATTAACAAGATTGTTGTAAGATTCTTTAGGAGGAAATACTAAGACTGTAATGATTGCTAATATTGGTCCAGCTGATTATAATTATGATGAAACTATATCAACATTAAGATATGCTCATAGAGCAAAATAGATTAAAAATGAACCTAAAATTAATGAAGATCCTAAAGATGCTTAAATTAGATAATTTTAAGAGGAAATTTTAAAGTATTTATCACATATATACAAAATAGATTGAAATCATAATTGGAAGCTTCGATTGAAGGTGGAGGAGGGTCAATGAATCCTGGATAAGAAGTCTTAGTTTAGAAGGTGGTTAAGGTAAAGAATGTGGATAAAATCAAAGAAGCTGAGAATATTATAGAGAGAGAGAAGGAAGAATTGAGAAAGAAGATTGAAGAAGAAAGAAGAAAGATTGATCAATAAAAGAATTTAGGTGAGGAGGAAAAAATGAAATTATTGAAGGTACTTATTTACTTAATAATTTCATTAGTAATTATAAGAAAAAGAAGAGTAAGCTAATAATGCCAGAGAAGCACAATAAAAACTAATTAAAACTATTTAAAAAATGGAATAAAAATTAGTTATTGGACATACTGAAGTAGAGGAAGCTAGAAGAAAAGAAAAAGAATTAGAAGAAGCTAGAAAATTAATTGAAAAAGAAAAAGCTGAAGCTGCAAAAAGAGCTTTAGAATTGTAGAAGAAAGAAGAATTTAATTTAGAATTACAAACCAAATATAATTCAATTAAAGAAGAATTAGAAGATAAAACAAGAAGAATCAAAACACTTTAATAAAAGACTCGATAATTGGAATTTGAAAATAAGGAAACAGATGAATTTATGGCTAAAGAGATTGAAGATCTACAAATTCGAAAAAGAGAAATACTTTAAGAGGTCAAATTGAAATAATTTATTTTGGATTATTTTATACCTCCAAAATTTTTAGAGACTATGCAGATGTTGGCTTTTTATAATGAGGCTGCAGAAGCATGGACAATCTAAGGTTTAGATTTTTCAGGAAAAATGACGAAAAATTAAATTCAATAGGCAATTTAAGAACAATAATAGATGAATGTCACTGATCAAATGAATAACGAAGAAAAACTATAAGAATTACTTAATCATCCTAATGTTTATTTTGCATATACAGAAGAAGGACTTATAAGAGAAGAGTAGTTAGCGCCATAAGAAAAGAAAAAAGTTTAAAAGAGATTATAATCTGCAAAGAAACCATAATCAGCTAAAAAGAGACCTTCTTCTAAAAGAACTGAATCAGCTAAAAAGAGTGTAAATTTATAAGAGTAAAACTATCCTAAAGCTAAAGGGTTATCATTGAAATGAGAATCAATTTTATATATTATAAATTTATATAATTAATGCAATAATAAGAAAAAAATCGAGTTTATGGTGGAAGGTTTGTTTAAAAAGAGAAATTGAGCGCAGGTAAGATTTAATAATATAAAAAGGATCTTTTGGAGTTGTTTATATTTGTTAAGATAAAGTTACTAGAGAATATGTGGCAATAAAAGTAGAAAAGGAAGATAGTAAAATGTTAAGTTTGGAAAGAGAAATCTAAATTTTTGAAGAATTAAAAGGGATAGAAGGTAAATTAATAATACTATTTGAAGGCATTCCTAAACTTTATTGGTATGGCAATGAATATAACTCAAATTTTATGGCTATGTAATTACTTGGTCGAGATCTTTCGCATTACTTAAAGAGATATAGAAAGTTCTCAATGAGATGTGTATGTAATTTGGCAGAACAATTGCTAAATATAATTGAAGAAGTTCATAAGAGGTATGTTATTTATTGAAATTTAAGAGGTGTAATTCATAGAGACATAAAACCAGAAAATATTCTTATGGGAAGAGGTCATGATTAGAATTAAGTATATCTAGTTGATTTTGGAATTTCTAAAAAATATAAAGAAAATGGTTAACATATGTAATTCTACTATTATATTTTAGTCCATTTTAAGAACAAAAGCCATTTATGGGAACTACTAGATATGCAAGTATTCAAGCACACAAATTTTATGAATTATCAAGACGTGATGATTTAGAAAGTTTAGGTTATGTCTTTATATATTTACTAAAAGGTATTTAAATTACAAATAATAGGTATTTTACCATGGTAGAATATTACAGCATCTTCAGACAAAGAAAAAGCTAAATTAGTAGGTATACTTAAAAAGGAACTTGAAACAAAAGACTTATGTAAAGGTTTGCCTACTGAAATATAAAGATATATGGATTATGTTTAAAAACTTAAATTTACTTCAACTCCAGATTATAAATATTTATTTAGTCTTTTTTAAAAGATATCTTAATAATAAGGATTTTAATTAGATAGAAAATTTGATTGGAATGATCAATATACAACTTCCACTAAATCTTCAGATGGTTATTAATCAAAATTATCAGGAAAGGAATTTGAAAGTGGATAAGATGATAAAGTAAAAATTTCTGAAATGCCTGAAAAAAAGAATAAAATTGGTGAATCCAATCTTAGTTAGTAATCATCTATTATGTTAAATTGCGTATCATCTGTCATTCATTAAATAGGTGGTAGATTTACATAAAAATCAAATGGGTATTTAAAATTATTATTAAGTAAAGTCGATCCAGATAAAATTCAAGATAAAGTTCTTTTTCAAGGGAAACTTCTTTAATAAAATAATAGACTGGATAAACTTAGAAAAAAGAAACTCAGTTATAAAAAATGGGATAATTTTAAGATTTTGAAGATTTAGAAAAATAAAAACAAACAAAAAAACAAAAATAAAAAGAGTTTTAATTAGATGATTTTGGAGATGAAGATCTTAATGATGACGAGAATCTAGAATAAAAATTGAAATAATTTGAGCCAATTCAAGTGCATTTCAAAGAACATCTTTCCAAATCTTGAAAAGCATTCAAATTTATATACTTTTTTCCTTATTGAAATATATAAATTATATTCAAATAATTCAATCTTAAAGAAAATTCTTTCAATCATTCATAAGGATTGGCAAAAATTTTCATATTAGATTCATAATATGAAATTAAGGGACTATCCAAAAATACAAATTGAAAACCTAAAAAAATAGATTTAAATGTTTACTATTATCTATTTTGATAATTTATTCTATTAAACATTTTGTACAAAACTCAAACATACTAGTTTTAGGATATTCTAGCCATCCTTGTAAAGAAATGATGTATTGACTATTTGAAGAAAAAGATTTAATGTGATATTATTATTTCTTATCCATAGTTTTAAATATTTCATATAAAAAGCATAAAAAGCAAGATTTTATTGTAAAGATATCATCAGTTTTATAATTTGTGAGTTTAATTTTATAATTTATACTTTTAAAATAATTAACTAATTTATTTATTGTTTTTTAAGGATTGATGTTTATTTACTTTTCTAATTTATATTGTTCGAATAGTAAGCTTTGTTTATGAGAAATTAATAATTTAATTGCTAAATTTATTTAATTGCGTTCAACAATAATTCTTAATAATTTACATGTTTGTTAAATATGTTTAATAAAATAATTCAAATACATTTAATGTTGCTATTTAAATTATTATTGCATCGATTGAACATCCTTATCCTCTGATTATAAAACAATCATGAAATTTGGCTATCCTAATTAACAACCTGAAATCAATATTCTTATTCTTTTCTTTTTAAATACAATTTGCATTTCTTAAACAAATGGTTAAATTTACAAAGGATTAGAAGAAATTATCTTAAAATATAAATGCTCCTATAAAGTGATCTTTCCATATTTGGCTTCTTTTAAAAACGAATGAACGACATTTGTTTCCTCAAAAGGAAATCCTAATTTATTAATGGTTTTCAATTGATATGTAAAGGTTTCTTGATCAAAACTAAAAACTAAATATGGTTTAGTTAAAATAAGCGGCATCATTATTTCTATAGTAATAATTTGTAATTACCCCATTAATTTTCTTTTAAAGTCATCAAAAATGATGATCTTTAAAACTTCTCTGATTAGTATAAAATGAAAACAAATCCAAAGCTAGTCAGAAATGCAACAGCAATTTAGACATAGAGTATTTTTGTATATAGACCAGTTACAGACAATCTTACGCCTAAAATAAAAAAGTTAGACACCACCGCATAATCAAAACCTTGACTAAATAATAGGATCGTATGTAATAGCATAGTATTACATCCGTAAAGGTAAAAATTGTACTCATCATAAGTGTTGTCCTTTTCGTAATGAAAAAAAGCAATTATCAGATTCATTACAAAAAGCCCCTTATCTACATAAACTTTATTTTTTTTCACAACTAGCAATGCTATAAAAAGCAAAACTATCGCAATCACTCTGGATATAATATTTGATGTGTTGTTTGCTTGGATTATTTACAAAATTAGATTAACCATAAAGTACAATATAAAAGTGTATGTGCAAACATAAAAAGTAGGTAATTTAACACTATCTGCAGCCTATTATTTAAACTTTTTTTCTATTGCAGGGTCTTTAAATTCTAGGGTATACTTATTCATTAGTATTAATTTGATAACTATTAATAATGTTATATTTAATACATCATATAATTTAAATAATTATAGTTAAATAAGCCCCCTTATTCATTTATTCAAAAATATAATTTAGATATTCAATCTTAGATTAAATAATAATAATCTGAAATAAATTTAAAAATTAGTCTTCTATTTTCAAATTTTTCTTCTTTCATTAATTTAGGAAATCGAAATTTAGTTATACGTTAATTCTATCTAGTTTAATAATTAGCAATTAATAAATTAAGTAATTGGTTTAAAGAATTTTATAATATTATAATTTTTAAATATATAATATCTATTTATCTATATGTTACGTTTCAAAATCATATTTCTTAAATATCTATTAGATTCATAAATTAATTGTATTTTTCTTAAAATACTTTTATGTAAGAATCACGAATTTCAATCAACATCAAAAAATAACAGACATATCAAAAAGTATAATAAACAATTAATTCACTGAAAAATTTATATTCATAAATTATATGATAATTTTCAAATATTATTAAAAAGCTAAGTTGATTTAAATTTTTAGATTATTGATTATTTTGAATTAAAAATTAGATTTTATTCAGTATTTTAATTGAATTTCTTAGACATTCAAAACTGAATAATTATCTACTTCCTTCTGTATTTATCACTTGATCAAGATCAAATACATTTAAACTTCAAATGATTTTAATTATACATATGAACTCTATCATATTATTTATGCATTGTTTTGACTTCCTTTACTATAATATTTTTTTATATTCATAAAAAATCTACCACTTTTACTACTTATAGGTTAATCTTTAAATCTTAATCGCTTTTTTTTTAGATGATGTTATCTTTGATAGTTTATTCTTTATAGCAATTTGTTTAAATATATATAAAAAGATATTGACATAATATTTTAATTTAATTTATAAGAATATCAATAAATTTACAATATTTATAAGCTAAGAATCTCAAAATTATTAATTTAACAAATTAAATTGATCATTTGAAATATTATCAAAAGTATATAGTTGATTAAACGAGGAATGAGCTTCTTTGAAGATCCAAAAATGAGCTATAAATAGATAATATCATAATTACAATTCAAAACTTACATATGCTTTTCAAATATAGTTTTTTAACAGTATTAAAATTATAAATCTTCAGGTAATTTATCAATTCCTGAAAGTGATAATTGTGGAGCCTGGGCTTCCTAATTTTAATCAATAATAAATGATATTTAAGATGTTCGATTAGATTACCTGATTATAGATATTATAAAATAATAAAGTTCCGGTTTGTAAGTATATATTATATAATCTTATTTTACATGGAAATATATTTTATATTTATAATTGATATGAAAGAATTGATAAAATTTTTGAAATAGTTAAGAAATGTTGATTCTGATTAATTTAGTTAATTTAAATGATTGCAAAATTCGAAATTCTAATACAGAAATTGCTACTTCACTTATTGTTTACATTTTACACTTTTTTAGTTTTTTATTTAATAACTTAACTAGTTTCTTTAATTAATTATTATATTTTTGGCTGATTTCTTTTAAATGATTTTAATATCTAAATTTTAAATCAATAAAAGCTTAATCAGCTGCTTCGATTACAATCATGAACCTTATTGTATCAACACAATAAATCAATAATTTAATTCTCATTCTACTTTTTTTATAATAAATTTCCAATTTTTAGCAATCTATCTTATTTACTAAGGTATTAAATTTTTCATATTTTTGGAACAAGTATTTTTATAGAGTCAATTTTTCATATTTGCATTCCTTAAGAAATTCACCAACAGAATCAAATTACATTTCTTAACTTTCTGTCAATGATTTATTTATTGCAATTTATTAAAAAGAAAAAGAATCTTTGTCAAATTTAAAAATTAAAAAAGGTTTACAAATTACAAATGGTAATATTTTTTCTAATTATCAAATATTTAATAATACCCCAAGTAGTGTCTTTTGTTTAATATAAATAAGACCTTCTCTAATATAATTCTGATTGATATAATAAGCCTGAAATTCCAATCGTTATAATTATAGTATATAGATATTATTGAAAAGTTAAGAAATCTTCATTTACAAAAGTAATAGCAACTCTTGCTATTGCTAAAAGAAAATTTGCACATAATCCGACTATAAAATCGGAACCCATAAATAAAATAGCATGTGCTAGCATTTAATTACATCCAAATAAATATCCTTGATAATAAGTATTAACTTAATTGGATTCTATTTCTAGTGAAAGGATCAAAAAATTAATAATGAATAAAGTTAGATTGGGAAACTTTTTAAATTGATTAAAAAATAAGCATAGTAACATTATTGTAAAAAGTATTATTGCTTAAAGTATTAAATAATTATAATCATGAATAGCTAATTAATAAATTAACTTGCTTCCAATTAGTATTATTAATAGAGCATAAGTGTATATAAGAATAGGACTTTACCATGAATTAAATTTATATAATCGATAAGAATTCTCAAGATTGGTTTCTTCAAATTTCAATGTATAAATATTCATATTTTTATATATTTATATAAACAAATAACTTAAGCTTTATATAAGTATAATTAAATTTGTTCTTAATATATATATAATTTTGATGACGGATTATCTGCATTTAATAATCAGATTAAATCAGATGTGGTGATTCATAAATTAAAGATTTTCAACTAAAATGAGTTAAAATTTGGAAAAAGCTAATACTCAAATTGTGCCGGAAGAAATTGGAGAAGGGCAAACAACGAAATGTTATTCATTGAATTTTTAAAATTAGAGTTTATTGTACAATCATTTTTATAATGAACATAAATTCAAAAAATTCATCTTTGCTTTCTTTGTTCTAGTGATTGTTATTAATTTTTTTTGCAATTTAACATTATTAATTGCAAATTTTCAAACACAAGAGGTAATAGAAGAATATTATTATTTACCATTTCACTAATTGGACTTTTGGGGAGCATTTATATTTGCTGTAAGTGAAGGTTGTGTACTAATCCTAACAGGTATAGTTTAATTAGATTCATACAAGATATATTTAATAATAATAAACATAGGAGGAACCTTAGTGGCATTGATTCTATTTTTATTCAATCCTGAATTCTTTGAACCAACTTCACATTGGATAGAATATAGTGTTTAATTACTTCTAACATTAACAGATTTCCTATTCATTTTTCAATAAGATAAAATTTCATTGATGTACAAATATAGATATTGTGAATCATTCATAATTATTGTAACATTTATAATGGCTTTTGTTAAACTACTTATTTATGGAGATATAATCTCAACTAACGATGATGGAGAAAGACAAGCTCATTATTTAGAATATAGTGGTGAAATGATAAATGATTGTTTTGCAATCTTTTTCATTGTTCTCTAATTAAATAACGAAAATACCAATGTTTTGTAAACAATGTAGATTTAACTTGATAAACTATTGGAAATGAATGGAATAACACTTAAACAGTGATTAATATATTTATATTTGATTTATATGAAAATTAATTATATATTAAGTGTCAAATTTTAGTACAAAGTAATTGAATAAGCAAATTTCAGAAGAATAGTTATTCTTAAGATATTTAGAGAAAATATTGGTTGTGGTATTATAATTCTTCAAATTTAAGTTATGGATAATTAGTTATAATATAATATATGATAGATTTCATAAGTAATTTAACAATCAAGAAATTGTATCTAAAACTATAAAATAAAATTGATTTTTAATATATTACAAATGTTGTTCTCATATTATCAATTTCATTTCGAAAAAGTTTAATTGTTCCCAAAGAACTATTCCAAAAATTAATTATCCAATGTAATTTAAATTTAAATCGAAATTTTATAAAATTAAAAGTAAATATATTATTTTTAGTGAAATGATAGAGGGTAACCAGGTTTAAATATATTAAAGTTGAAATATTCATTAGTTATATATATTTTACTAATTAATTAGAATATCTTTAAGATTGCTTACATATTATCTATTTATTTAATTAGATATGATATTTAATTTAGTATAAAGTATTTAATTTTATATTACAAGAAGTATTTTTATTTATGATTTATGGTAGTATAAAAATGAATATATAAGTGATATAAAACAAAATAATTAGCGCTTATTTTTATTTTTATTTAAATTTAAATCAATTTCATTATAATGGATATGCAAAAAGGGAAAAGAATGGGATAAGGTAAGCTAGCGGGCGCTAAAAGACATAAGAGTAAAATGAATAAGGAAAAGAAGGGAGGATAGCATATAACAAATGGTGATATACGTAGACTTGCTCGAAGAGGTGGAGTTAAAAGAATTTCATCAGATTCTTACTCAACAACTAGGTATCGTCTTTTAAATATATAACTAAGAGATGTCATAGTTAATTTCTTGTAATCTTTAGTAAAAGACGCAATTATATATACTGAACATGCATAGAGAAATACAGTTTAAGCGATGGACGTAGTTTACGCATTGAAAAAGTATGGAAGAAATTTATTGCTTAATAACGATTGAATTATGATAATTTTGAAATCCAGCATCACTATCTAAAACCTTTTATTTCTATTTTTAAAATTGCCAATTATTTCTCCATGTTATTCCTCTTTAAATATATATGTTTAACGCTAATTCTATCTTATACTTGAATACATTCCCATTACTTTATGAATTGATATAAAAACGATTATCTACTCCGATTTAATAATAATTTACCAAGCAAATCCTTATAAAAGTAATGAAAATATATTATAAAATATAAAATAAGTTTACCCGCCCTATTTCTTTAGAGATTACAATTAGTATATAAAACATAAAGAATTAAATGGTTTCAAGATTATATATAAACCAAAGTTTTTAAGGAAAATATTTAATTGAGATTAGGAAGATATTTGTAAAAATAACTTTTAGAATTGTGTTGATCTTATTTTTGTTTATAATAATTTTATGAGAAAGAAACGACATCTTCAGAAAGGAATATATAAACGAAAGGTAATTTTTTATTAGAATTTAGATTGATTCAGAAATTATATCATAACAACATAATTCGAATTAAAAATATATTAGAAGGTATCTCTCCAATTGATAATCAACAATTTAGATAAATTTATATGCTTGCAGAATAAAGATTACCAAATTATAATTTAAATATTAAATTGGATTAAGATATTATTATTTTGTAATTTTTAGTTCTTTAAAAAGAAGAAAATATTAAAAGATATATGGAAGTTATATAGTTAAATTTAGTAAATATGCAATTTTGTTAATCGACAAATAATTATTGAAACCATATAGATAGAATTTAGAAGTGATATTAAATTGATGCAAAAATAATTTAATAAATTAAAAATTAGTGTTTTTTTTTAAATCAAGGATTATTTTCCCAAATTTTAATTTAAATAAATCTAAATTTCATTTATCTTAAAGATAATTACTTTAATTTAATTATATTACAATCCTATTAATATTCAATAATTTCTAAATTACAAAAAAACAATGTTTTAAGTAGTTTAGTTATTTCATGCAAATTTCTTTTAAGTTTCCTTCAAATATTCCAACCTAAAGGAAAAGTCAAATTAATTAGTAAAATTTAATGTTATTTTAATAGTTTCAACTATTGAATTACAAAAATATTTGATTTCTTAGATCTTGAAGTATTTTTATGTCATTTTTATCATGATTTTTTGAATAATTTATTATGAAAAGGTACAAATTATTAAAATGAAAGGATTTCAAAGAGTTCATCAAATCTTAAATTTCTACAACTATTATTAATTGCTCATTTACCAAAAAAATTGATTCAATTAATTTAAGAAATCAAAAAAAATTGATATAAAGAATTAATCCAACAGATAATTCTATGTCTTTTGATAAAAAATACTAAGTTTTTCCAAGTAGAGCAATTACATTTAAGAATACATCTGGTACCTTATTTTTTTTTTAAAAGACAGAATCAAAAAACATTTTTGATAAATAAAATATTTGTTAAAAAATTAGAATATTAAGTATTAATAACAGCTCAAAATTATTATATAGACCCTTAACCAAATAAAATAATGAAGCATCTATAATAAGTATTAATTCTAATTTAAGATACAGAACAAAACAAACCATATTCCCTCACAATTAAAAAGGTTATTTTTAATATATGTAAACTTGAGACTTAAAAATATACTTTTTAATTGATTTAGATGAGACCTTAGTACATTACACCTCAGATTTGAAAATGGCTTGCAATAAAAAAAGTTTTTCATCAAACTTTCTCAGGATGAAACATTTTATGTAGACGTTTCAGTTAGAGCTGATTTTTAACATATGTTTGAAATTTTAGAACCTAATTTTGAAATCATTGTACTTACAGCTTCCCACGGATAATATGCTAAAAGAGTAAATTTATTCATTTCTTTAGATTTTAGAATTTATTTGTCCTAAAAGAATTTAATTCTAATATTTTTCAAGAGAACACTTTTAATAATCAAGGATAATGTATTAAAGATTTATCAATCATCCAGAATCAGCAACTAAAACTGTTCTTGTTGATAATTCTACTATAAGTTACTTCTATTAACTTAATTATGGTGTTCCAATTATTCATTTTAGATAATAAGTTAGGTATTTAATTGATTATATTAGTAAACTATCTTAATTGAATGGTTGTGATATATGATATTAGAGTATATAACAGTATGATTTCATTATTATTAAGGGAGACCTAAAACTTTCTTACTTGCTAAACTATAAACTTGGGTACTTATTTAAGAAATATATAGAGCACATCATAATTCGAGAAAACACTTATAGTAAATAATAAATGATACTATTATTTAGACATTTTTTATTAATTTATATTGTGTATATATATAGATATTATTTTTTAATTATTTTAACAAATTCATGGAACATACAAATTTTTAATATACACAATATTATAAAATTAATAAATTTTTTTATATATTAAATAAATAAGTTCTAGAGAGTGCAATATTGACATAATCATTTAAAATCATAAACAATAATACGTATTTTAATTAATAATTAAAAAATCTATATATCCATCAAGGCTGATTCCTATTATTTTAATTAATACATGATATCTTTTAAAACTTGATAAAATATTTATATATATATATATATAAGTAAATAAATATTTTAAAAATTTATCATCCCATATGAAAAAAGTTCATTGTATTTAATGAAAGATTAAGTAAAATAGTGATAAATTTTGATTATATTTTACGCTTGTGTTTTTCAATAAATCTAATGAAGTGATTTCAACAAATTTATAGTTGAGTTCAATTATTAGAATTAGAATATCTGATTTGAAGCAATAGATTTTTTTGAAACGACTTAATGTCTATTTACCATACATTATTTTCTTATTTTCAAATCAAACAGTTTGGGCTTTTTTGAATGGAAATTTTGGCCTTGGAGTTGAGTGACGCATTTTTAATGGAGGATCTTTAGTTTAAAAAATGTGAATAATAGAGAGTTCATATGTTTGAGTGGATTAAATAAAAATAAAGAAATCACTCTTTTTTAATTTCAATTTGTTAGGTCTAAACGTTATTATAAGTTTGGGTTTGAGGATTAGAGGTTTTATTATTATCCTAGTAAATAATCTAACAGAAGGATTGTTATTAACAATTGTTTTTGTCGTGCATCTATCGTTCTTCATTATATTTCTTTAATTTGTCAAAGTCGATGAAGATAAACTATTAGGCTCCACTTCTTTTCAAATTTGATGTACTTTTTTTAGACTAGCAAACACCCATTTGATTTTTTAATATATATTAATTGTTTATTAATTGATCTTAGATATTTAGACATACCAATAATATTAAGTTACTTTTGAAATTTTTCAGATGGAATAAATCAGAATCAAATGAATTTAAGTCAGTTTTGAATTAGATATAACAAAATGAATTATAAATTGTATTATGATAATTTGGCTAGGCTGATGAATGTAAAACAATTAAATATAATAATTATTTTTATATTGATTAATAATACTAGGTTACATAATATTTTTTTAATAAAAATTATTTTTTGAAGATAATGGAGGACAAATAATTAGTATGAAATAACTTTATTATCATCTAGAGTTTAGAGGTTGCCAAGAAATTTTAGATTTTTTTTGCCCATATGGAGCAAGTTTGTTAACAATTTTTGAAGGGATAACATGTGGTTGAATTTCACAATGAAAAATCTGAAAAGAAAAAAGAAAAAGATCCTAATGCTCCTAAGAGACCTCTCACAGCTTTTTTCTTATTCAATCAGAAATATCGTGAAAAAGTATTAGAAAGAAATCCAGGTATTGATTAGTGTGATTATTAATAGAAGTAAAATTGACTTAAATTTCATAAATGGCTGGATAAAAATGGAATTCTATGACTGATGAGGAAAAATAAGTATATATTATATTAAATTTATTAGCCTTATGTTGATTAATATAATGAAGCAAAAAACAAATATGAAGATGATGTAAAAGATTATAACGATAAGAATGGTATTACAACTAATGATAAAAAGAGAAAGAAATCTGAAAAAGTAAATAAAAATCAAACAAATTTTAGATTGATGATAAATCTATGAAATCACCATAAAATTATCTTTTAGATGATATTGATTCTGAATCAATCCAACCAGCTGCCAAACATTAATAATAACTCAAATAATAATAATAATAATAATAATAATAATAACCTGATAAGAAAAAAGTAAATCATGATATTGCATCTGATGATGATGAGGATGATGAATAAAATAAACAAATTGCAAAACCAAAACCATAATAATAAAAAAAGAAGACAACTAAGCCAAAAAGTAAGTAAGATATGGATGATGATTTATAAAGGGAAATCAATTAAGTAATCAATAATGATAAATCACAAAAGAAAACAAACAAAAAATGAATTTATATGAACCATTAAATAAATTCTATATTTAAAATTAATTTATCATTACTAAAAATACTATTAATCATAGTTACATATATCTTTGTTAAAAAATATATTATTTCTACATCTAATAAATACCTTTCTCTTGCTTTTGAGTAACTTTATCATTATTCATATCTCTATTAGAATTTGTATATGAAAGAATCATATTAATTCTTATAAAAATGAATTAGTAAGTTAAATCAATAATATCTTAAAGTATAATATACATATAAATAAAACATGGTTTTGGGGTTTAACTAATTCATTATTTTGGTTTTGTTTTTTTATTTAATAAAATAGGTTGTATGTTCTGAAAGTTTCAACAAACTTTTGTACATTATAATAAAGAGGAATTACTTCTAAATCCATATAATGATATAAATTATAAAATGACTATTAATTCCTTAATTAATTTAAGTAAAATGCAATTCTAGCATCAAAATAATTATAGTTTCAATTTAAATAAATCTTTTATGCACATCAAAGTATGTTAGTTAAATTATCTTTTTTAATTGAAACTTTTATTTCAGTTAGAATACTTTAGATTTTAATTATGGTTATAAAATTGAAAAATAAGATGCTTATTAATTTATAATCAATATGCAATGCTTCTATAAGAAATGAACAAATAATATTTATTATAATTTAAAAGTAATAGTATTAATTAACCTTAAAAGGAATTTTAATATTTTCGAACTTATAATAAATATAATTTTTTAAAATCGACTCAATTTTATGATTCTATCATTTTTTTATTGGAACAATGAAGAGTAAAACAAGAAAAAAAAAGCATAATCAGAAACAAAAGCCTAAAAATCTATTAGTAGTCCTTCTAAGGCCTAATATCATTAACCTTCCCAGTAATATAGAAAATAGGTCCTAGAAGATGAATACTAAAAAGAATTAATAAAGAGATAAAGTGATGGCTTTTAACCTAAAATTATAACTGAAGCTGAGAATATTTAAAATAATTATGTCTAAATTGGAATTAAAGCATAAAAAAGGAGAAAAAGCTAAACTCAGAGATGGTAGAATTACGAAATGGAAAATTATTACAGAGGTCGATCAGAATAAAGATTTGAAGCATCAAAATCAATTTAAGGGACCAAAAACGATAATTATTATGAATTTGATGATCTCGATTAAATTTCAGATGATAAAGCTGACTTATGCATTAGAAATCTTCCATCTAATAGTTTAATGAAAAAATTGACTATATGATTATAAATTATAGAAATTAATAACGATCTCATTTTTAAATTATTCTAAAGGTTTTTTAATGATTAGATAAATAAATTAAAGAAAATTTTATTGCATTACAAAAATAATTAAATTAATCTAAATTTGATTCATTATAATATAGATCAAGTCCTTAAATAAAATAATTAATAAGAAAGAATTAATCAAAATTTAATGTCATTATATTATTCAACAAATTGTTACATACAATCCTCAATAAATTTGATTTATAATAAAATTTAATAATTTAATTCATCATCTTATAAAAGAATAAACATAATTATTTCAAAAGTAAAAGTATTAAGAAAATGACTCAATAATTCTTAATAAATAAATGCATGATAAAAATAACAAGTACTTATAATGTAGATGAATGAAATAAAATAAATTTGAAGATTAAAAATAATTTAATTTAAAAAAAAGTTGAAATAAAAAATGTTTAATTTTAAAGATAATAGGAAATGTATTAAGATTGATTATGTAATATTTTATTATTTTTTGATAAAGTCAAGATTTAAATCTATGAAAACTAGTTTCTTTTTTAATTATTTTAGAATATCTAGGAGATAACAAGATTGCATTGCAAGTTGGTATATTTTTTTCACTAGATGGTTCGGTTTTTAAATATTTTGTGGATCCAAAATTAGAAGTATTTTCTTCATTTTTTTAAGTAAGGATCTTTTGTTTCAATGAAGAGGCAAAGAATTTCATTGAAAAATTTTGATTTGTATTTAATTAAGGTTTATTTTATATACTTGGAGTAACAGAATTATAATATTTGAGGTTAGTTTTATCTTTATAATCGATTGTCAATTATAATTTTCTTTTAGGAGATTATATAGTTACTATTGGTAATTTATCTTCACTTTTTTGAATAATTTTATATCTATCACTTGATATTTTAATATATGATGTATCTTTAAAACCATTTAGAATAGTAATATTTGATTAAGTTCTAATAGTTCTACTGTTAAGTTTGATTTATGGAATACTTTGATTTTATTTTAATTGATATTTTTCATTTAAATAATTTTGATACCAATTCATACCTAAAGTATGTTTAATAATTTCATTAAATTAGGTCTGCCATATTCTAAATATTTTAACTTAATTTTGTACAACTCCTTAAGTACATCTAAATAAAGGAATTGAATGTTGTAAATTTAAAAAATATTCAAAATCTCCAATAATTTATCCTCTACCAAAAACACCTAAGTTAACTAAAGTTTTATTTGATTTGCTTAGCATATTAGTTTCTATAGCATTTTCTTCTTAAAGTTCATCTTTATTTTTAATAGTTTCCCATTTTTAAACTAAAACTTCACCTTAAATAATCAAATAGAGACAATCTGCTTTCTGCATTCTTTTAAATAATACAGCTCCTCCGTTTAAATTGATTTCTTCATAATCATGTAATAATTATTGCAATGAAGTTTCATTTAATTAATTAAACGGATATATCTAAGCAATAAGTTCTGATCTTATTGTGATTGCTTCTTAAGTGATATCTCTTAACAGTTTTTAGTAAGATTCATATGTCAAAACAGCAAGAGTTGAACCTTCTTTTGCTATCACTGTAGCTGTTCTAGGTATTCTTTACTCAATTGCTATTTCTCCAAAATAATCAAACTACTTTTTAATTGCTACTTATCTGAAATTTGGATAACGAATAGCCATTACATCCTCTAATGTTTTCATTTTATCTATAAATATAACAATACTATTACATTTTCTCTATGTAATAGATGACTCAATATGATCCTGACTTTTTACAAGTATTGACACTTCTCCTTCCAAAATAAAATACATTTTACGTCCAGTTTCGCCTTAATTAAACACTACCTCAAATTATTTGAATCTCTCAATAAATAATGACTTTATTAATTTGAGCAGAATGTCATCCCTCAATTAAGATTTCAATTTTCTATCATTAATTGTTATCTATACTTGAAATATATAAATGATCGTTCTAATCTTCTAGCTACATAATTCAATTGCATTAAAGTTCTCTCTTATTATTCCATGCTTAATATCTGTATCAATTTCAAGATCTCACTATCAATTTATAAATAGTTCTCATCCTCCACAGATTATTTACTTAATGTACTATCTCTTCTTAACATTAATTTTATTAAGAATGTCAAATGTATAAAATAGATAGAATGCCAAAACTTTAAATACTTTTTATTAACTCTAAATACTCATCATGTCAATTTTTAATAATTCTCTCCAACTATAAATATTTAAAGAAAAACTAAAAATCTTAAATTTTATTAGTTCTTAAAAATCCTCTTCCTTATCTTAATCAAGTAAGGATAATTTAATTATTCATAATAGTAAAACATTTTAAAACATCGATAAATTAATCGAAATCGAACAACTATATAAATTTAAAAAAAAAACCGATGATGAATCTAATAAAATTATAATTTTAACATTTTCAACATATCAATTACATTATAAACTTGTAAAATTAAATAAGAACGAAATCAGTTACAAATTATATAAAGCCAGAATGTAAAAACTTTACAGACTAAAACAAAAAACTAAATTTTCATATAGAGATGGTTAAATTTAAATAACAAGAAGGAGATTAAAATTAATTATTAAAGAATGCTTATTAAAATAATTATTGATTGCTTAAGATATTATATCTATAAAGTTAATAATTATTCAAAAATTAGTTGTCTAAAATGGATTTATTTAAACTACTCCCTTAAAATAAATAACATGAACGCATATATATGATGAAAATTTCTTTGAAATAAGTTTATTATATTTCTTTTTAACTTTGTTATTGCCATTTATGTCAATAAATTTAACAAAATAATAAATTTAATTTTATTATCAATAGCGAAAATTCCTATGTAAATTTTTGAATTATTTAGAATAATAAACTTTTATGAATTAAAGAACATACTTTGCCTTACTAATATATTTATCCATATCTATTAAAATTATCTGTTTATGTTTTATTAATTATATATAAATTTTTAATTAATTCTTTTGCAAAGAATATAAAAATATGCAATAAAACATCGTTAATTGCACAGTCTCTGGACATGAAAACTAATAGATTTAATCACTTTGTTTGAATCTTAAATGTCAATTTAGAACTGCTTCATGTTTATTATGCAAATAAGAATAACATAGAGACCATAATCAAGACATTAAAGAACTTAACTTAATTGAATAATAAATTGTAATGATTGAAGCTTCATAATAAAATATGATTTCAATTTTAAGAAGAATGGAATATGAAATTTAAGCTGCTATTAAGAATATTAATTATTCAGTTTAAACATTAATCGCTCCAATCGAAAATTATAGAAAATCTGTTAGTTATTAGACTATTGAAGATTTAGGTATATTCTTTAAAAAAATTCATACATTTGATTATCCTGTAAAATTATAATTTATAAAGTAGGAAAAAGTTAAAAATTTATCCCTCATTCTGAATTCTCTCTATAAAATAAATTCTTCAGAGGATAAAGGAAGCATCGATTAAATTTAATAAATTGAAATAAAATAAACAAATACAGAAAACGAATCAAAAAAATTTTTTGATTAAGGTTTAGTTAAGTAACTATAATATAGGTTTTGATCTATGCACCAAAGGTTAATTCGAAGAAGCTATAAAAGCCTTGGATAAATCGTTAGAGATTCGCTCAACTAATATTGAAGCAATATTTTATAAGGCTGAAGCATTAAGGAATCTTGGGGCTTTTGAAAAGTCTATTGCAGAATATGATAGATGTATGAAGTTCGATTCTGATGAAAAGTTAGAGTATAATTTTGGAAAAGGTTAAATTTTCGCAATTTATATTAATAGGTGAAGCACTAAGAGCTTTAGAAAGATATGATGAGGCTTTAATGTTGTTTGAAAAGGCATTAAAAGTTAACATTAAACATTTTAATTCCCTTTTTGGAAAAGCTGATTGCTTAAGAATGTTAGGAATGTTAGATGAATCATTAAAATATTATAACTTTGCATTAAAAGAAAATTAAAAAGATTTTACCTGTTTAAAGTTTAAAGCAGTTGTTATGGAAGAAATTGGTCTTGATGATTTCTTAGAGTGCTATAAGATTGCTGCATAAATTGATCCAAATGATGAATATATATAAACAAAAATAAGTTTATATTCATCCTGAAATTAATATTAAATCAATAATTTTTAATTCTAATTATTCTCCATTACCTTATTGTAATTTAAATTAATGAATAAATTTTAATTCTATAATAAATATGATAAATCAACATTATGAAGCAATTTCTATAAAGAGATTCATTTAAATTTACTTTAATAAGTTTATATTAAGAATATAATGAATTTATATTAATTATATTTTAATAATATTATCTAATATAAATTCTTAACTTAAAGATATTTTAAAAGATTTTATTTTATTCAATAGTTAATTAAATATATAAATTATGAACTATCTTAAAGATTGTCAACAAATTAGACATTTAAAATCTATAACAAATACGAGTGTTTTTAGATAACTGATAAAATGATTTTTAGACCTTACTTAAATTTAAGAATTAAGCTGAAATCTCAATAAATTTTACAAATATTTAAGTGAATTCAATATTTTAAATAAAAAATCTATTAATCATAATAAAAATGATTATGATAAATATTAGACAATGATTATAACATTTAAATTATTTTGAATAATTACAACATAATTAATTTTATAATAATAATTAATTATATTAAAAGATTTTTGACTTGATTTCATTTTATTATTTATTTTTTACTAGAATTTTTTTCTCTTTAAATATATTTATGTTTGGCTTTGATTATTTAATCTCTTTTTAAATTCATAGTTAATTTTATGGTAAACTAAAAATTTATACTCTTAAAATAAAAATTAATTGAGACTGATTATCAATTTTTATTTAATAATATTAATTTAATAATGCCTAGATTTTTTGATCCCACCAAGAGTGATCCTACAGTGATAGCTATAAATTGGGTTGATCAAATCTTAACTGAAAAATTGAAAACATTAACTCATGAAGAAATAGAAAAATATATAAAACGATTTTAATCTGAAAAGCTATTTGCAAATTACAAAAATAAAGAAATTATTATAAGGTACATTGGTTCTAAAATTTAGTAATAATTGTTCAAGGGGAAATATTTTTTTAGATTATAATAGTCTATAGAATAAGTATTTTCCTGTTTTGAATAATGGAAATTAGATTATCATTTGTTAGAATATGATTTAGAATAGTGTATAATTATTGGAAAATTTAATCAGAGAATTTGAATTATCTGATAGAAAAATTGAATAACAAGGGTGTAGATATATTTCGGCTTGTAGTAAAGCATATAAAATCTATAAATTTCCTTTTGAGAAGCAAAAATAATTAAGTGATTTATGTGCAAAAGTTTTAATGAGAGTAATTAGTGCCTATATTAATAGCACAGAGGAGATAACAATGAACAATTACCATTAGATTAATGGGTTAGATATATAGAGAAAGAAATCAAATCTTAATAGTGTTATAATTTTTGATAATTGCTATTACATTGATGAATATAAAATTTTATAATTAATTCTTAATTAAAAATTCTTTAGATAATTTTTGTTGATATTTTCTTTAATAATGAAATTAAAATACCCATAATTATTTATACTATTATTTCATTAATCAATATTACTATTTTAAATTTAAGTGATTTACAGAATTTTCTCCAGGATTTAATTTTTTGATACAAAATATCTTAAATTAATGTTACATTAAACTAATTATTTATGAGTATATCTCCCTTTATATTAGAAAATATAAGATAAGTTTCTATCATTTTAAGTATTAAGAAGGGGAAAAAAGGAAAGGAGTATACTCTTATAAGTAAAAAATGAATTTTATTACATTTAAAGTAAAAGTATCCTTTATACATTTATTGTAATAAATTAGTTTTGAAAAGCAATCAATACTTAACATAATTAAGATAACAAAATATGTTATATATTTTTGCAAATTTGATTTTTCATATTTTCACAACATGGAATAAGTAATCCAATTATTTGGTAATAACATTTTCGATTTTCATGAACTAATAATATTTTAAAAACTTTAGCGTTAATATAACTAGAGTTTAAAATTGACAATCTTACTTGGATACATTGAAGACAAAATATGTAATAAAAAATTAAAAGATAATAAATAAAATTTATTAATAGAATTGAAAATTACATTTTTTGTTAGATAAATTCAAACTTTGTTTTATTAACTAAAATAATTCTTTGAGAGAGTCAAAAATAATAAAATTTAAAAGAATTTTAATGGAATTTTTCATTAGATTAAGAGATACATTTAGAAATAAAATTTAAGATAAATAATTATTAAGTGGTTAATTCTTAAATCAATATTATAAATACAAAACAACAATGTAAATATCGTTGTCGGCCATACTAAGCCTAAAGCACCGGATCCCATTCGAACTCCGAAGTTAAGCGGCTTAAGGCGAGGTTAGTACTAAGGTGGGGGACCGCTTGGGAAGTCCTCGTGTTGACAACCCTTTTTTTTATTATTATAAAATTAAAAAAAATATAATTAGAATTGACTTTATTATAAGATATTTATCGAAAAAATAATAAATGATGGCTTTAAGATCATAAATGTGTATTTTTGACAAATCTATTTCCTTCACTTTTAGTTTTGACTGTTTTACTATTAGGTTTTTGATATTTAGTATTATAATCTATTGTTCCTCTTTTTTATTCATCGTTATTCTACAAACAATTACTAAAAGTTAATACTTCATTTATTTGCTATTATTTAAATGTCTGTTTTTATTTCCAAAAATTAGGATCTGCTTCTTATGGATTAACAGGAGTACCATCCAAGTTCTTCAATAATGGAAGTTCTTCGATGAATTTTGCTCGATATCTATTGATGACGATTCTATATACATAAAATTTTCTTCTTCTCCTTAAGTAAACATAGGACATATTGGATTTTTGATTAAACTAAGATGCGTTAATTTAGGAAACTTTTCTTTGCAGTGCTGTATAAACCTTAGATTAGTTGATTTAAATTACATTTCAAAATTATTAAAAGTGTTCTTGTTTGCACTTAATGTGATTAAATTTGGTAATATTGGAAAATCATCTAATCTAAAAAAGTAGTTATTATCTATGATTAAGGTTTCTAGATTAGGAAACAAAGTTAATTCTTTTCCTGACTTTAACAGATTACCCTAAAATTAAGAAAGATACTTACAGAAAGATCTAAATGCTTTATATTTGGTTGAGGCTATTAAGCTTGTTCGGATAAGTCCTTCAACTTCATTCCAGCTAAGATTAACATATTATTAAATGTTTAATATATAATTAAATATATATATAAAGTTTCAGTCTTTTTTAGATAGAAAATTAATATGTGTATTTTAAACACTATTAAATTAGCTTGAGGTTGGACTAATTTTAGCTCTTTAACTTAATTTTATAGATTCATTTTCATTGAATTTTTCATCTGGTTCCCAATTATTTAATTTTTCATCTTAAATTAATATAATTGGTTCGTTTTTTTATTCTAAATTATTAAATTGAAAAGGTTCTAAATGAAAACAAAACTTTCTAATTGACAGATATATCATCGTAAAAATAGAAAAGCAGAGGTAAAAATTCTCCATTATCATAGCAGGCAAATATGATTTGAAAGTTTAAGTTAATGTAACTAAAGCTTGTAATAAATGTACAAGGAGTAATAATAGATAATAAATCACTTTAAGAAATTTTCTATTAATTTTGGAATGATTTACTTCAAGGTTTTCCAAGTTTTCTTTTTCATAGAAATTTTAAGACAAGAATGCATTATTATAATAATGGCTAATACTGAAATCATTCCCCAATCAAAGAAGTTTAAAATTTAAAGACTCTCTTAAAGAGTAATTAATTTACTTCTTGGTTAACAAAGTACAAAATCAAAAACATATAAAGGCATTGATAAAACAACAAAAACAGAACTAAAGATCACAGAATTGAGTAAGGGTATTTTTGATTTAGTTGGTAATGTGTTTGTAAATTCTTAATAATTTAAACTTAACAATCCGATTTTGCCCAATATATACAATAACTAATTGGCATATATAAATATATTCTCCATGCCTTCCAACTTACATACACTTTATGAATATCTAATTATTTCAATAGTTTAAAGTGTGATATTACTCAAAATCATGATAGTAAAATAACTAAATAATAGTTTCCAACGACAATCTATTCTTTAATCTCTATAATAATATTTGAAATTCATATTTTATTGGTACTTTATTTCAGAAAAAGATAGTGTTAACTTTTGAGATTTTTACTTTCTTTTCTTTTTCTTTTTAGATCTCATTTTTTGCTATCTTTATATATTAACCTATATGGATTCAGTTTATTTGTTTTCTTCTTGAATTTAAGATAGAAACTATTTAGCTGAATAGATTCTTACATCCTTATTCTAGTTTTTCGTATGAATATGATGGACATCAATTTGAGGAGAACAACTATTATTTATGGATTGGTCTGACAATTCATTGATTGTAGAAAGCTATCTTTTTATAGTTATTGGTATTCTAGTTGATAATGATCTTTAGTAAGTACTTTTTGATTCTTTCCAACCTTTCCATTTCCTTCTGTTTCAATTACTATTAGTCCAATTATTCCTCATATATCTCTTACAATTCAGATTATTCTTATTACTTTTCTAATTCCACCACAATGAACTCATTTGGACTCTACTTAATCAATATACTTACTTTAGTATCTCTATCTTCTAATTATTACTCATTTTGATCAATATCAAGAATTGGGTCTTTTGAATTGATTTCAGTAGTAATCATAATATTTTATTTAATTTATGAAGTACTCAATTCAGAGCAAATACATACTATACAAAGATCAATTGATAAGTGGATATGTTTGCATTGAAGATGAGTTCATCAAACACATATTACTTGAACCAAATGAATTATTAAATCAATACCCTATTAAGTATGTCTACGAAAATCAAGTCCTAATGGCAGCGGCTATTGATACTGATGTATCATTAAGTATGTGGAATCATATTGAGGAATTTACTAAGTATAAAGTTTATGCATAAAAGATTGGCAATCGTGGGAGGTACAACTTTGATAGTGAACAAACCTTACTAACTGAATTTAGATATGAATGCGAATGAAACCTACTAAATGCAAATCCAATAACTGTAATAGAGATCGCAAACTGATTTTATTTAAATGGCCAAAATTTAATAAAAAGAGGATGTACACACTCAAGTCCTATATTTGCATAGATCGATTAATTAATGAAGTTAGGCGCATTTTGTTTCGATTGTCATTTACTGCCTTCGTATTCTGGAACATATTTTAAAGATATGCAGTAATTACAATAAGTTTTATAACAAATACCTTCCCATGCATGTCTATTTATACATACTTAAACTACAGTAGATAAAGATTTAGGTATCACATCTCCTTTCAGAAGTAAACCATTTGTTGAAAGATTAAACATCACCTAATTAGATTTAGTTGATGCAGATGGAGTTTCAGGATAATGTATGAGTGATGATGAAAATATTCAAAATGATGATCCCAAATATCTTCAATAAATGGATTATCTGAATGAGAGTAATTCACCAATAAAGGAAATAGGTATAATTTGTAAACTATATAGTTAAAAAATATAAGAATTCAGATGAAAAGAGAATATCAGAATTTGATGATTAATATGATGTTCCACAGTCTCCTAAACTTTAATCCAATATTTATAAAATAAAATCTAAATAGATTACTGAGCAATCACAAATATCACTAATTAGTAGAGCTGAACTTATTACTTATAGAGAAGTTCCAAAGATGGAATAAAATTATAAATTTCCATGTGATGATACAGATAGCGTATAATCATAGTCATAACAACATCAGCAATTAAAATAATAAATATATCCTTCATATAAGTTGGAAGCTAAACTTTCTACTCAAGACCAGGAATCTCCTTTAGGATCAAAAAAAGATTCAAATTAATAGGATTCCAATTAAAAACATAGTCCCTAAATGTCAATACAATCCTCAGATATATCTTCACCAGAGAGCTTATCTTTAAAATCTGAATGCCGATTAAGATCAAGAGCTTAAACTACTTAAGGATTACTTTAAAGAAGGCAATCGAAGACTGGATTTGCTTTAGTTTTGCATTAAATTGAGGATAAATCAAATGCTAAACATGGATCTGGAGATATGCTATTACTAAACTTCTCAGAATCTAGACCTCGTTAAAATCAAAATAATAATAATAGATTCAATAGAGATTATCTATGTTTTTTAGCATTTCGTCCTGCTACTTGGGAGAAATTTGCGATTTCGAAAATTAAAAGGTTGATCAAATAATAATTTAAATGCAACATCATATTGAATGGATTTTCTTCATCTTTTTCATTAGTGGAAATAAAAGAACTTATCAATAATTAAATTTTTAGTGATATAGGATATCCTTACCTCTTATTGGATAGCGATGATATAGGAGATGGTGTTACTAAATTCAAATCTGATCCTCCTATTAGATAAAAATATAATAAATAATTATTGTAGAAAGGGATATCATAAAATAATTGGATCAGTAGTATTTCAAGTTCGCATTTGTATGTCAATGGTTTGTATAAATTTGAAGAATAAGGAGACTTTAGAAAAGCTGTCAGTGGATTGTGCAGTTTAGGATGCACATTTCAAGCATTATGGACTTTGTTATTTTGTAAAAAGAATCAAGATCCTAATATAATTAAATAAGCTTTTTATAATTAAGATACAAATAATTCTAAATATAAAAGAATGGTGCAAAAACTTGTTTAATTATAATAACTTGTATCCACAGGACCAGCACAATATTTAAATCTTAAGGATAGAGGAAGTATAGAAGTAGGAAAAATTGCGGATTTAGTTGTCTTTGATCCCTTGAAAGCATGGAAATTGAATTTCGAAAAAATCAATCAAATCTTTACTTTTTCTACTGATAAACATATATTTTAAAATAGATTATTTCTAGGTTCTGTAGATTCGGTGTTTATTAGAGGTAATTATTAAATATATTTTAGGTGAATTAATTTTACATTAAGAAAATTAAATGATTTCTATACAGAATAGAAAAGGGATCTAAATATTGAAATGATTTTATATGAAATCACTAATTATATACTACTCTCAATATTGATTTTCAAATTTAATTTCTACATCTATCTATTACTACCTTAGATACTTACAGGGTTATTATACTTTTATAAGTTCGAATTTAAATTGAAATGAAATATATAATTAATTTAATTTTTTCTTAAATTGAATAAAAATTCATAGCAAGCACTTTAACTAAGAATTTTTTCTTTCTATTTATAGTATTAAATAAATAAGTATATAAAATTTGTAGAAGACAAATTTTATTAGATTCCATTTAGGAGTAGCCTACCTAAGTTTTCTTATAATATTTTGCAATAACAATGTAGAGATAAAAATAGAAATTTTAATAGGGCAGAATATAAAGATTTAATAAGAAAAACGCTCACATTTATCAATGAGTTTATATTTGAGAATTTTAACTTTCATTTTTAATCAAATAAGTTTATATCAATTGGATTTAAGTATATATTTTTACTATTTAAAACATATAAGGTCTAGACTTTAGATTGAATATGAAAAGTATAATAGAGATTGTATAGTTAGTTCATTTTATTAGGAGTTTCATACCGAATTTAATATTTTAATAATTATTCATAATGGGCTCATGTAATAGCTGCACTTCTTCCAAATATGTGCAGTCAAATCTTGAATCAGAAGAGGATAGCAAAGTTGTTGAAAAATCAAAATCTATACCCAATAAAGGTACAGGAACGTATGAAAAGAGTAGAACAGATTTAGAAGACAATATAATTGCTGATGAAAATAGTCTTGAAAACAGTTAACAATTACCTGCATTTATTAAATAAAGGCAAGTAAAGGAAATTGTTGTATAAACAAGAGTAAATAGATTTATGAAGGATATTGAAGAGGAAGTAAGATATCGAATAAAATAGATGTAGTTTATACATGATTACCTAGATAATTAGAAGAAAAAGAATAGTAGGAAAAACTTAATTAATCGTAATAGCATCTTATGTCATTTCAGGATTGTAAACAAGATTCTGCTGATTTGAACAGCGCACACTTTAATCAATCTATTTCCTTCTAAAACTCTTAGGATTTTTAAAATATGCAAAATATTCCTTCCAAAACTTATTTACCGAGATAATTTTCACAATTCGCTCCTAAAAAAGATTCGGACACTGTGACTTATAATTCTTAAGTAAGTTATACGGTAAATTCTTTCAAATAAAAAACACCAACAAAGGAGAAAAATAAAACAATTCAAACTTTAAAAGATGAAGATAAAAGCATTATAGCAAGTTTTGGAAGTTAGTAAAACAACCCTCGCAATTCTGATTCTCAAGAAGCTTAGTTCAGTGATCACTTTCGTGAATAAGTATCAAGTAATGCAAGTAAAGAACATAGTGTCAGGAGCATTTTAAAAATAAGCCAACATATGGAAGCATTAAAAAGAAATCATTCTATTAAATCTACCTATACAAATGTAAAATAAAAAAAGGTCTCATTCTCAGTCGGTACAAATTACTATACTTCCAGAACTACAAAAAGAAATTAAACTAATCTAATAAATAAATCATGAGTAAAATATGTATTTGATTTAATCTTATGTTTTGATATTTGTATTAGAATTCTTTGTTTTCATTATATTTGATAATAAAGAATTTAAATTGACATTTCATATTTTTTTATATTAATTCAATTTATACTGCTTTTTACTGATTACAATATTGTTCCATACTTATATCAACTAAGTCAACATTAATCTATTAATGTTTTGATAATAGAAAAACTCAGATCATTTTATGAATTTCTTAGATGTGAACCAAAGATTTCTTTGGAATGTAATTTTAATTACATAATAATACTAAATTTATAATAAAGCTATTTTATTCTTCTTTTTGTTAATATCTCAAATGAAATTCATAATAAGTTGTGTTAGAATCATCAGTTAGATTATTTAAGAAGCTTATTAAGAAACTAGAAAGTTTTAAAGGTTTTCAATTATGAATTATGTAATGATTCTGTAATAGATAATTAATATTGCAAAAATTAATATTTTTATGAGGATTGTGAATAATACTTTGAAATATAAATTTATATTATTATAAAAGTTAATGTTATATGATCCTTCTGCTTATAAAGGAATCAAAGGTGGCACTTAATTTAATGAAAGTGAATTATTTGAAATTATAACAAATAAAGCACCCAAAAGCAAATCTATTCAATCAAACTTAAAAGTTAAAAATAAAAATGAGGTTCTGAGTAAAAAAAACTAAAAATAATCAACTAAAAGTGCAGAAAAAAAATATACTTCTCCAAAATTAAAATCTCCTTTAAAATTGGTTGGCTATAAGTAAAGTGGATCATCATGTTCTTTAAATTAGGAAGAATAGATTTGGAAAATAAGACAATGGAATTAAAATATGATGAGTAAGATTGCTAAAACATAATAATCTTCTCCACCTAAGAAAGGAATACTCGAATAATGTATAGAATAGTATATGAAAAAATAAAAATTGATTTCTAAACAAATCATAATATGAATAATGATATATTTTTCATGAATTTTCATATTTATCTCTACATTAATTTTATTATATGTCTAAAATTTCTTTGGTATTCGATGTACGATTTTACATTAATTGCTGATATTAATTTTATGGTATTGTGAAATTTAATTGCCATAGCTAAGTATTTATTTGTTTAACTTCATCTTCATTTTTTTTCATAAATTTTAGGCTTTTAATGTTATCTGATAAATTATTCATTAAATTTAATAATGATGTCTCATCGTTCTTAAGGTCCTCTAAGAGGACAACAGTATAGACAAGCTAACTTAACATAAATGGGAATAAAGATTATCGATTAGAAAAGTGAGTCAATATATGTTGATTCAGAAGTATCAATTAAGAAACGAAAGCAAAAGAACCCTTTAGAAGTTAATCGTGGTTTATACAAATCATAAACCTACAAGGAAGTTTATAAGTAGGATTCTTTAAAAGAAAATGATAAATTTGATTCTCCCTTGGATTAGTCTGTCAATTAGCCACTTTATGTATCAAATAAATTTTCAAGTTCTATACGTAAATTCAATGTTCAGGGATTAGCAAGAATATTTATTTAAAAATTGTTATACAATTTAAGAATTTCTTAAAAACAATAGAATCTCACAAAGAAATTTTAATAATTATTAGAAGATAAAGCAAGTGATACGCTACATGAAGAATCGGAAGAAAAGGAACCTTTAAATTGTAAGTTATTTTTAAAAGATTCCTATGAAAGAACTCTCTTGGATTTGACATTAATCTTTATTTTAATATCGTTTAGTATATTGGTGCCAATATTTTGCAAAAAAATTGAATTGTTGTTAATATTTGGTAAGACTAATTCTTTATCATAGTATTTTTATATTCAATTTTTAAAGTAATTGATTATAAAACATGTTGCTTTATTGATTTACCAATTATTTGTATAAATGTATTGGCAATATACCAAAGTTAAATTGCATTTGCTAATATTATTAATGTGATTAAAGTTTATCAATTATTAAAGACAATTAACATTTTGACTGAAAAAAAATTAATACGATTTTCATTTTCTATACTGATAATAATAATCCATGTAAATAATAGTGCTCTTTTTTGGAAAAATTTATTAGATGATGAATATGATTACGAATACTTATTAAACCAACAAATAAAATTATTATTTAATTTTGAGTTAGACTTTTAGGACAATAATTATTTAATATATAATTCTATAAATAGAATCTTGAGTTTTTTAGTAATGTTATACTTTGCACAATAATTCATTAACTTTATTAAACTACCAAGTGATTTAAGAAAAAAAGAGGAATTATTTGAATAATTGCTTTGTAAAAATACAATGAGTAAACAACCTTATAGAATATAACATTAAGTTAGATAATTATTATGGTCTAAAGTTTAAAATTATAAATAAGTAGATTCCCATCCAAGTTAGTTAGAATTGAATTTCCCTAATGAATTAAGAAAATCATTAAATTTACACAGTTATTTAGATTTAATTTAAAAATCTACTTTTATTAAACAATAATTTAGTTATTAGTTTTAATCAAGTTTATCAGAATTTGTGAAAGAATAAGTAGTTGAATAGGGTGAAATAATTTAATAAGAGAATTAGGGAGTTGATAAATTGATATTTTTATTAGAAGGAGAATTATCAATTAAAATAAATAATAAAAGAGTGTAATTGTTAAAAAAATTCAACATAATCAATTAATATGAATTTTTTTCATGTTAGTTGTCTCCTTGTAATGTTGTGGCAAAATCTAGATGTAAAATTATCATAATTGATTACCAATAATTTTATGATCTAGTCTGTATGTATAATCAAGATTTTTAAATGTATAGAATGTGGTATGATAAAATGATACTCTATAAATAGAGATGTGTATATAAAGTATTTATATCTTTAATTCATTAGACATGTTATATTTGCATGGATACTCATGAAACTTGGATGTGTCCTGCTGTATTTTATTAACCAAACTATCATAAAATTGTATCTAATAGCACATATACAATACCTAATTTTAGATTAAAATATCATAGAATTGAGAAAAAAAGAGTCAACTCATTAATTTAATAAAACTTAATTAGTATTACTGCAGTAACTTGGGCTCAATAATTCAACATAATATCTAAGAATACAGATTTGGTAGACTAATTTTTAGGAAAGCAAGACAGAGAAGAAGAATATCAATTATTTGCTGAAGAAGATCATACATCAAAATATCTTACCCAAACCTATACTCATTAATAAAGTATTAAATCTCCTAAAACCAATAAAACTGGAATAACCGGAAGAGAAAGAGATCGAGTTCATACTGATTCTAATATCAATCGTACCCTTACGATTAGAACTTTAAAAGCATCTGAAAATGGAACTTCTAGATTAAAGCCAAACAATGTAAATAGCAACAATGATTCTATTGTAGTAAGTAATTCTCCTTCTCCATTATAACAACCTAATAAACCCCCTTTGATGCTATTTACAAAAGAATAAATCAAAAGATAATCAAATATCAGTAGTAGCTTTACCATAGATAGAGGTTAAGATAAAAAATCATCACTCTAATCTTAATAACAACCAGTCCATTCAACAAGTATTCTTTAAAGTAAAGAGATTGTTCAATAATTGTAAAGTAATTTAGGCAGCCCAAATATGCTGAATACTTAAACCAAACTAAATGGAAATGATTATAGTATTAATTGGCATCGATCTGATACTTAACCAATTGTAAATAATTAAATATTTAAATTAGTTTTCTGACTTGATTGGTTCATTAGGTTAGTTTATACCGATTAAAGATTTTGAAAATATGCAATTCTATTAATGGTATTTTCCTAATCACAATTGCATAGTAGTAATTGAGAAATATAAAAAGTTTTTAAGTAAAAAATTCAATAGTAGATGATTTTTTAATATATATTGTTTAAACTAAAATAAAAATTATAAAAAAAGATTATTTAAAAGAAACCTCATAATTAAACAAAGATATTTTTGTAAGTAAATTGGTACTTATATTTTACAGTTTATTCTATTATATTTAGTAATAATTAAAAAAAAATGGATTGATTCATTTAATAATAATAATTACATTATATTTTAAAATGCAATAATATATAGATGCTGCATAGAAAGTCATTCCAAAAAATCTAACTACTTATTTCAATACTGTTGTAGGAGCATTTAACATATTTTAAACTATGTCAAACAAATTTTATCCTGAATACATGGAAGTATAAAATGCAAAGAATTTTTAAATTGATGATCCAACTGTTTATTCTTCAATATTCTAAGGTAATACTTAATTAGAAAACAATAAGAGAAAATCTCGTATTTTGAAGTATCAATTTTTTATTAATAGACTATCTTAGAGCAGAGAATTACAAAGTCGTAAATAGTTTTTTAGAAAAATACAATTTTGATAAGTAGTTTAGTTCTTAAATGATTGGTTAACATTTCTTTAATGAAATTAATGGATATTGCTAAATTGATTTACAAATAATCCTAGCTGATACTTCCGGGTAATTTTGTGAATAATCTCAAATTATTGATAAAATTAAATGGCTAAATTAAGCTATTGATGAAGTTTCACTTATTTTACTAGAATACTTCAAAGGGAAATTTTTGATGGAATATATTTTTGATGAATACATCGTATCATTTGCTGAAATTTAAAGTTTTGTATATAGGAAAGTAATAAAAAGGGCCAAATAAACATAAAAAGATACTTATATCAAATTAAAATAAAAAATAAAGCAGTATTTCAAAGAATTACATGATACAGATTTTTAACTTTAAACTGTATGTGAATAAATTAATTTAAAAAATATTCAACTTTGGGATGCTAAGACTTTAATAGAAAATCAATATTAAATAAATTTGGTTTGTTTTTAGGATTTTATTTCCTAAAATTATGGATTCAATTTAACAAATGCTATCATGTAAAGCATTTATTATTATTTAGATATAAATATTGTTAAAAGTTAAGAAGAAATTATATATCAAAAATTCAAGAAAGCTTTATTCCTTATTTAAATTTCAATAATTAAGATACATATAATCATTATTAAATGCTTATACAAAATATATTTTTATAATATTTTAATAATTAGAAATTTCAAGAAGGAATAACAAATTAAGAAATCAATAATAATTTATAATATTTAATATATTCAATTGATTGGATTTAATCAAGTGTTGAAGCTGATGAAGCATTGATACTTTTGGAAATTTTATCTCAATTTAGTTTTAATGTAAGCTAATCTAAGAGTCAAATATTTTCAAATTAATAATTCTCAGTCAATGTCTTAGTTAGTTTTAAATAACATAATAAATAGAGATGTGAAAAAGCCTAAAAATGGTGGAATAAAGAAATAAATGAAGAAATAAATTTATTAGTCATTTGTTAAATATATTTAATTTTAGCAGGATTAAGATTTTCAAATGGTAAACTTATTTTTGGAGATTACGAACCTGCCAAAAGAAATGCTTTTACCTTAATCTTAAGATAACTTAATAATGGAAAATATCATTACTTTAATAATATTTTAATGAAAATGTGCGAGCAAGTTACTCATAATATCTAAATTTAAATTTTAACCCAAATTAAAAACAGACTAAAAAATTCATAGTAAGATTAATAGGATAATACTATGTAACAACCTTTTTAAATTGATTTAGCTGGTACATAAGTTTAAATTGTTTTATTTGGTTAAGGATAAAATCAAACTTAAATTAACATGGAATTTTACAAAAAAAATGAAAACTTTTTTATGATAGTAGCTCCACAAAATGATAGTACATAAAAAACAATGAAAGAAACTTAATTTGGTATATTTTCAAAAGAGTTTGATGAAATTAAATAAAAACTTATGGAAAACTAAAAAAAGAAAAAGACTAGTAATAATATTGCTAAACAATTGTCTCCTCCATCTTAAGTTTACTTTTAATTACTTTCAAATAAGGATCATAATTCAAATGTTATTACTTTATGCATTTCTGGATTTTTAAGTGGAGATGCTGATAAAACATATTAATGGGGAGATTTACTACATTCATGTTCAGGTACAGTTTTAGGGTTGCATTGGAATTGCAGTGAGACTAAAGAATTCTTTACTGCAGTTGCTGAAAATTTGATACCTTAGATAATTACTAAAGTAAATATATTAGGAGTTGCTGTAAGTGCAGTAGGTTTAATAGCATAAAATCCATATGAGAAGGCTAACTAAGAAGCTGAGAAGGTTGGAAAATATTTAGCATATTTAATTGCTGATTATTAATTGTTTGGTAATAGATAAATTAATATAATTTGTCATTCATTAGGAAGTGTTATACTTTTGGAATGCATAAAAGAATTAGATAAGCTTTATGAAAATTAAAAAAAATAATTCATTAATGAAGTAATGATAATGGGTGGAGTAGCTGACGTTTATAAATTACAGAAAAGAAGATGGAATGCAGTTGCTGGAAGAATATATAACATTTATTCTAAAAACGATTAGATTTTGAATTTTGTATTAACAGCTGCAAAAGTCTTTGATTCTCCTTGTGGTATTCATTTGACTTAAAAAATTTATAGGGTTGAAGCCAATTTATCTGGGATATAAATAAGTTATAAATTGTGATTTTACATAAATTGTAAATGGACATTCCGATTATTGGAGTAAGATGATTAGATTACTTATGCAATCTGACTTTAATAATGACTTTAAGTTCATGACTAGCTCAATAAAGGAAATTTTTTGAATATTATTATAAAATTATGGAGGATATTTAATTGATAATTCGAAGGATAAAACGTTCAGGAGAGCCTCGGTTAAATCTTTCTGGGAAATCTATGATCAGCATACCTCCTGAAATCTATTAATTGAAATTGACTCATTTGGATTTAAGTTACAACAAAATTACTTCAATTGAATCAAAAATTGTTGGTTTGACAAGTTTGGAAGAGATTGACTTAAGCAATAATTGCATTGAAGAAGTACCAGAAGAATTATTGAGCATGTCTAATTTACAAAGTTTGAATTTAAGCAATAATCCATTATTACCAAAATTCTAAGCATTATAAGGTCATTTTCATTAGCCATAATTGAATTAAATTTTACAAAAGGTATTTTAAATAAGTCCATAATCAAATCAATAACCAAAGTAAGAGAGATAGCCAGTAATTGAAAGACCTAAAACATAAAATCGTGCAGTAAGACAGATATCTGAATTGTAACATACTAATCATGTATTGGAGATAGATTCCAATGAGTTTGAAGTGCATGAAATAATTTCATAAGGAGGATTTTCAATTGTGCATAGGGGATTTTTGAGAGGTACAGAGGTAAATTTTAGTATAAATGATAGATTGCCATAAAAAAAATATTCAATCCTAATATCACATAACAATTATTGGACGAGATCAACAATGAAATTGAAATGTTATCATTACTAAGACATCCCAATATAGTATTATTAATGGCTTGTTGTACAAAGCCACCAAATTTAGTAATTGCCACTGAATATGTCTAGGGTGGAAGTTTATATCATTTATTGCATAAAACAAAGTATTAAAATTAGCAATAGATAGTCATTAAATAAATGAATAGTTTAAATATTCAATAGCAATTCAAATAGCTAGAGTACTTTAATACATGCATTAGGCAGGAGTAGTACATAGAGATATAAAATCACATAATGTACTGTTACAAGGATAGACAATAAAGTTATGTGACTTTGGTTTGACAAAAAGAAGTGTATAAAATATTGTTTTAAATTGTTAGTCTGAATTGAATTAAGGTTATTAGTAATTTAGTGGGACACCTACGTATATGGCACCTGAACTATTTGCTAAAAGGGTTTAAATAATTACTATTTATTATAGGCTTATGATAAGAGTGTAGATTTGTATGCATATGGCACTTTGTTATGGGAGATCTTTGCAAGAGAGATACCATGGGATTGTTTGGAAATGTAAGAGATAGTTTAGAAAGCGATGAAAAATGAATAGTTGCCAGGTAGGAATGTGCCAAAGAACATTTAACAATTGGTGAATGAATTGAGAAGTAAGGATGAGACGAAAAGACCATCGATGGATATAGTAGTTAAATAGTTAATGAATAGATGATTTATATAAAAAATAAGATAAAATGATAAGGTTTACTAAATTATTTAGAGAATTGAATCATAAATCATAATATTGGCACATTGTATCTAAACGAAGTAAGGAAATAGAGTTACTATTATAGATGTATAGATTACATTTAAGGATGACTTGTTGGTTTTCACATTTCCATTCATAATGGGTTCCAAAATGTTTTTTGCTCATCAGCAATATTCATTTTTGACATTGTTAGAGTAATTGCAATTGGAAGAATCAACAAAAGTAGAGTTTAACTTCGATGGAACGGATTTAAGTTTGAGTAGCAACCTTTTCAATTATATTTTGAAAGACAGAAAAAACAAGCCAATCAAATTGTAAATATAAGATGAAGAATTCACAATGACTCCAGCATATTAGATGAATGAAGCAAAAATGTTGAATCAATAGACATAATTGAAACATTCTCCATAAAGGAGATATATTTAGATGGTGAATTTGGGAATGGATCCAAGTCATGCAAATACATTATCTTGGTTTTTGAATTCGTGCAATATATAATAGAATTTGACAGAAAAAGAAATAATAGGAGTAATGGAGCAAGGATTATCAATATTAAAATAACCAACAAAAGATAAGTTATATGAATTGTAACATTTGATAAATATCTTGGAAGCAGAAATATGCAAATAAAGAGAATAATTAGATGTTATGATTGGCGAAGCAGAAAAGACTGGCTATAGATGGTTAACTTTATTATTTGCACTATCTGTATTATAAATCGGTGCCTTTTATTATGGTATATACATGGTTGATGAATGGGGCTGGAATGTGTGTGAACCATTCACATATACACTACAATGTGTAACTGTTTTATTGGGAATGATATTTTATGTAAGATACAGGAAATAAAGAGAAATAGAATCTATTAGATGGGCATTCATGTTTAGGTTATTTATAATATTATTTCATATAGAAAATAAATAAAGGAGAGAAATTGGAAAGATAGGTGGAATCACTTGAACACTCTTATTTCTTTGAAAGAAGAATAAAAAAGAGGATTAGAATTAAGAAAAACTATCCTCTATAATAGAATGAACTATCACTATTATGTTTAATAATAGAAAAAATGATCAATATTAATATACATAAAAAGAAAATTTATCAACTTCTACAAAATCTCTATTAAGCATCTATCTTACCTTATTAATTTGAGAACATTTAAAACTGTTATTTGAATTTGTTCTATGTTAATTAAGTGGTAAATTTAAAATAAATTCTAACTAATTTATTTTGATGAATTTATTGATAAATATGTTTGATGAGATTTAGTATTAATATTAATAACATTATATACAATCTTATCAACTAATTATATGGATTCAAAGTATAAATCAGAAAACAAATTTGATTAATCAACGTTAATTTAATCATCTATTCAGTAGTGCTGTTGAAATCAAACCATCCGATACTTTACTCTTTGAGTTTTTGCCGAATCAAAAGAAAATATATGCAAGACTTGAAATCTTCAATAAAGCCCCATAAGATGTAATGTTTCGTATAAAAACTACTGCACCTGACTTCTATGTGATTTCTTATGACAAAGAGCGACCTATAACCACTTTCTCATCCTATACCATCGATATTTAAATGATTTCTGACCAATCTAGAATTCAACATCGTCTTAAAGATAAGTTTCTTATTGAAGTTGTTGAAAAGTAAAAATATGATGCCGCTCCTAATGATGATTCTAAATGGTCAATATTGCTTAAAGAATAGAAATTAACAGTCAGTCTCATAAGAAAAGACCTCTTTTCATCATAATAATCATAAAAAACATTAATGCCACCAAGTAACATCAAGTAGTAATCTGTTGGATAAATCGTATAATCTCGCTTTTTATAATGTTCGAATACAGGTTTCAATTAAGGTTACAACAATCCATATAATTAAGACAGTAGTGTGATACCAACTGATGAAGATAGAAACATGAAAATTAAATTAGATTCTTTAAAATAGAAATACTAAGAATAAGCAAAATTGATTGTAAACTTACTATCCCATTATTATAGGAATAATACAAGTTTGATATTAATGAATTATAAAATGAAATTGATAGAAACTCATTCATCTATGATCTAGAGAAGAAGAAAGATTAAAATGATTCACCTGAAGAAAATATTACTACAGCTTTAAGAGATAAAACAGGAATTCCTCTATGGGAACTATTTATTGCAGCCACCATAGCTGTAATTTTAGGTGCTCTACTCAACAGAAAATGAAATAATTAATATATCATCTTAAGTATTTATTCTTTTTAGGTAAATATTATTAAACATTTTCCTTGTGTCTCTCTATCATCAACTAAAGTAGGTCAAGTTCTTTTTATTTATTCTACGCTTCATTTAACTACTTAACCATTCTAGGTTTGACTTCCTTTATACTAAGTATTCTATGAATGGAAGAAGATTTTAAGATCTCTTAATGATGATCAGTTTTAAGATGAGTTCTTCTTTGTTTAACAGTATTGGTCTGGCAATTTTATTGTCTATCAGTTGAAGCATTCATATGATTAATTTCTTAAAGTGGTTACAATTTATATTATTTGTTGGAACAACTCACAACTAAATAAATAACATTACTTTAGTTTAATCTTAATTTGTGATTTCTGTTGATCACTACTTTCTAGATTTTCTTCCTTTAATTCTGATTATTGTTTATATTGATGGTAAGCATCATATTTTGAGTCTTCATTGACTTATAGGAATTCCATAATTCTCTTCAATTCCTATATTTTTTTTTGTTATTTATAATTTAATTTGGCTTAGGCATTTAACTTGAATTCCTAACTTATAGCAACAAATCAAAATAAATATATTATATATGTACTTGATTTGTAATGTTCCTATTCTTATCTATGTTAACATAGGCTGACACTTCTTTTTGAGAATTTCTATCTATGAATTACTTTTATAAATATAGCAATTATATAAATACAATTCACAGGTTTGGGATTTTATTAAACAGTCGAAGTGTGGTCATATTCTTGTAGCCATCCTGAAATTGATACAGAGTTTTCAGATAATTACATTTATTTATATATTTATAGTTGTTAAATTAAATTAACTATTATTAAGATAAGAATGTAATTATAATAATTTGATAAATATTCTAAATGTGAGAAATACATAATTTAAGAAATAAATACAAAATTAAAAAGTTTCAATTTTGTTTATCTGATTCAATTTTAACTTAATCTACCTAAAGTTACTAGCCCTATGTTTGATAAGTCTAAATTATTTATAAATATCAATACTTAAAGCATCAATAATAATTACATATTAATCATCTTTTACTGAGCCAACTCCCTCTAACATATAGCTAAAGCCATCTATGCATTAGGTTCATCTAAATTAGGAGTGGAACCAATTTAGCTCTAAGAGTTTAAGAAATTCAATTATTATTATAAAATTAATGGATGTTGATTCAAAGTCCTATCTGCAGGCTAAAATAATTAAATTAAATAATAGAACCCTCATATCAGGTGAAAATGTTCTTCTTTATTAAGGAGCTTCTCTTTCTAAATCATACATAGATTAAACTTTTCTTGTATTAGTGAAATGATAATCTGAATCATCTTTCTTTTTTTTGTTTCTGTCTCTAGTTTTCTTTTTTCCAATTCTTCCCTCCTTTCTATATGTCTACAAGATAGCCTTTGCTGTACTGAAGTTAACTCCGAACTCTTTAGCAGCCTCCTTTATTGTTGCTTCTTTAGATAGTATGCGTTTAAGTAATTAAACTCTGATCTAATGGTCAATTACTGCATATTTCTTTCCATTATCCCTAAGTCCTAAATTGGGATTGTTATTATTTCTATAATATTAAAGGTTCATACAAAGAATTAGGAGAGAAGTGATCATCACTGCTTTCATCTGAATGAATCATATTAATATTTCTAAAAAATTTATAAATATTTTAAGTATATTTGAAAAGTATATATGAACAGAGGAATAAACTATCATTAAAAAATAGTATAAAAAAGGGACTCTGGTATTGAATTGAAAATAACAATTAATAAGTTTAAATATTATATATATATATATAATTATAATGATTCCTGCGTCTCTATTTTAAAGAAATAAAAAAGATATTAAAAAGCAAGTATCTGAAAGTGATGAAGATGAAACTCCGATGAGAAGAAAGAATAAATTAAATTTTTCAAATCTTTAGTTAGTTGACTTCAATAGTATTGCAGATCAAGAAGAATTAGAAGCAGGAAGAGAAGATGCTCAATCAAGTATTAGGAATCCATTCTATAAGATCAAATTCAAAATAACAGTATAAGAGAAGAAGAAGAATCAGATGAAAGTGAATCTACATCAAGAAAAAAAACTATTAAATAACTACGTTTACCTCGTCTTAGCGATAAAAGATAATTAAATACTTTGGATCAAATTGATTAAGTCTAAGAGAATCAATAAAGTTAGGAAGAACCAATGGCTGAACCTATGGCTGAATTCGCCAAAACTCCTTCTCCAAATAAAGGATCAAATAGATCTCCAAATCAGCCTAGCCAAAAATAACAAACGCTACAAAATTAGGAAGGTAATTCTACTTTCATAATAACTAGATAGTAGCTCTGAATTCGATATTTTCAGTCCTGATAAATCTATGGAAAAGGAATAGCCTCCTAGAAATATTGAATTGGATGAAAAATTAAGTAAACTAACTCAAGAAGCTAATGCAATAGAAAGAATTTTACCATATTGTATAATTAATCCATTTGGGAGGTTTAAATCAACTTGGAGTGGAATTATGATTCTTCTCCTTATCTATGTGTAAATAATTCCTCTAGAAATTTAGAGTTTTAGTTTTACCAGTTCGTTTGGCATTTGAAACCAACACTTAGGAGTTATTAGGACTGGATATAACTGTAGATTGCATATTTTTTTTGGATATGATCTTTACATTTTTCACTGCATATGAAGATGAAAGAGGTATTGTGATTGTAGAATTTAAAAAAATTGCCATAAATTATTTCAAAGGTTGGTTTTGGATTGATCTTATTTCGACTTTCCCTCTATATCTAATATTAGATCCAAGTGTCCTACCAGGGGCATCAAGTGTTAATGGACTTTTAAGATTGGCTAGATTGCCAAGAATATATAAATTAATTGGTGTTTTAAGAGTAGGTAATTTAATAAAACATTAAACTATTTAAAAACTGTTTTTCTTTTTAAAACTTAATAAAGAATATAGTTTGATTTTGAAATTTATAATTTTAACATTTATAGTAATACATTTGGCTGGATGTTTTTGGTATTTTATTGGAACAATAAGTTTTGATCCTGAAAAGAATTGGATAGCTGTTTATATACCAGATGGAACATCAGCGTTTGAATAATATATTGCTAGTGTTTATTTTGTATTAACAATTTTGGTTACTGTTGGATATGGTAATATATTACCTGTAAATAACATGGAATATGTTGTTGGTATTATTTTTTAATTTTTGGGAGTCGCATTTTTTGCTTATGTTATGGGTACACTTACATTTACATTTGCTAAGTTATCTTAAAAATTAACTATGATTAAAGAAAGGGAAATATTTTTTAATGAATTGGCTCATACTTACTAATTACCTAGAGAAACACATGAAAGATTATTGATGTCTATTTAAAATTCTATTTTTTCGCATTCTAATCAAATTCTAGAATTCTATAATGAAGAAGACATCATATAAGAATTACCTCCTTTAGTATAAGGATTAGTCTGTGAATTTATATTCAAAGATATTATTGAAAAAATTAGATTCCTTTAAAATAAACCAAGAGGTTTCTTAAGAAGATTATTTAGATCAATGGTTCCAGTATTTTTAAATAAAGGAGATGCAATCTTTTTTAGAGGAGAACCCGCTGATTTTGTTTATTTTGTTATATAAGGTAGGCTGGCTACCAAGTGTGAAGATTAAAATGGAAAAATTAGAACTTTAATTCATGTTGAAGGATCTTATTTTGGAGAAGTGGATATCTTGGTATCTAGAGCAAGAGGAGAATCTGCAATTGCTGAATCATAAGCAGAAGTGTGGAAAATAAGTAAAGAAGCTTTTCTTAGAATTCTTAATGATTATGAAGATGTAAAAATGGAAATTTTAGATTATGCAGTAAAAAAAGAAAAGAGTAGAAAAAGCACTGTTAAAATTGTAAAAAATGCTTAATTTTTTGAATTAATAGCAAAATCAAAAAAAGACTAAATTTGTTTAAATAAAGCCTAATTAATTTTAAAGGTTAAAGAAAAGATGATAAACTCTTTAAATGAAATAGTTAAAAACAAAACAGAAAATGGAAAAGAATTATTTCCAAACCTTTCTGATCTAGATCTCTTTTTAGATAAAGTAAGCGAATATAATAAAGTAAGATTAAAACGATATTATGTATTTAGATTAAAAAGAAGTTGTAAATAAGTGATCAAGATTTGACTTCACTTAAACACTTAAGGAGTACTAACTATACAGATCCAGAAATTGAAGATTCTCTATTAAAAGGAATGAGAGTTTAGTCCCATCTTTAATCAATTTAAGAATATTTATGATTTATAGTCAATAAATATAACTTCAAACAAAATAATTTAATTTTATATCTATTCTTCTCAATCCCTTTAATATATTTATAGAATTTATATAATAAAAATAATTAAAAGATAATAAGTAAATTTGTGATAACAATTAGGAATGAAAGACTGTGATTTTTATTTTATTGAATATATTCATCAATAGAATCCTCTATCTGCTACTTGAATTAGTTAAGCTTCATTAATCAAAATATCTTAATCATTCATTAAAGCTTCAACCATTTCATTAGTTTATCTCTCTAAATCTGCTGAGACATCTTCTTATTAATTTGATTCAACTTAAACTTCAGGAATGTCATCTACTCCAAGATTTAATGGAGTTTCTTACAAAGCTTATTCATCAATCTTAAAATCTTCATCAAATAATGGCATGCTAGTGTCAATATCAGCAAGTGCATCAATTTCGCCTAATTAGATTAAAGAAACTTCTTCATTAGTAATTAGAGTCTCCTTAGCATAATATTCATCTTATGGAGTAGTTTAGTTATCTTCTGATGTCATAGGAGCTTCATTTCCATCAAAATTTTCAGCGCTTGTACCCATGTCTGGTGAATTGCCATCATTTGAATAGACATCTTCTGGTTTAGTGCTTGCATTTTAATCTAAGGTCTCTTCTACAAATGGAATATTATCGATCACATCATCATTGAAAGATGATTCAACTTAAAGTAAAGTTGCTGTTGCTGTTGAATGTTTAAGTGCTTATTCAATTGCATGAGTTGTTGATTTAGCAGCTTTGTTAATTTGATATTATTATTTTGTAAGAGGTGGGGTTACTACTACTTCAGATTTGCTAATCACTCCAACATTATTGCTTAAGTCATGTACTTCTCCTACAGTGCTTTTCTAATTAAAAAGACATACCTCTTCTTACTTCTCATATTATGACTGCATACTGCACAAATAACTACAAGAGCCAATATAGCAATTCTCATTTATTTTATTAATAATCCGTTTTATAGATAGTATTAAAAACAAATTTCAATTTTATAATAAATATTTAGCATTAAATCCCAAAACTAACTTAGATATAATTGATTCGTGATCTAGTTTAATAAATAAGAATCATAAAACTATTAAGGTATTTCATATGGATTTCAATTTTTATAGATTTATTCAATTAATAATATAAATCATAACTTTTTAATGATATTCAACATACAATTTTGAAGACAAATGGAATTACTCTAATTCAAATTTACATCATACTACAAAATAAAACATACATAAATTTTATAAAATCATATAAAGTAAACATTTTGAAAAAAATAAAAAAAAGAATGTCAATTAGAATGATTATGTATAAAAATGAAAAAAAATCAATAGAAAACAATAAACAAAATAATTTTAACAATTTATTGCCTAAATAAATTCTACTTAAAATATTTGAATTTATTGCAAAATAACTTTAACCTTAATACTTTTATCAATAACAATTAGACCTGAATCTATTGTTATAAAATCTTGATAATAATTGAGATTTATAAATTTATATTGAAGTATAATAACTTAAATATAAAACTCTTTTAAATGGATGAAAGAAAACAAATTTATCTATATTAGATTAAAATGAAGATAAAATACTAAAACCAAAATTGCTATAGAATTCATAATTATTATTCATCTAAATGTGTCTAAATTTCATGAGCTATGTTCGCAATTGAATTCCATTTGTGAAAGAGCCAGAGATCTTTTAGTTTGAGTGAAAATTAAGATGTAATCAGCATTTACTTAAATTGTTCATAGATTTAATCATTATCTGTTTAATAATAATCTAGTATGTGTTAAACTAAGTGTAATTAATTTTTAAATAACTTTTTATTTTATAATTCTGATTCCAAAACTTGGCTGATTAACAAATCTAAAAACCCTACTTCTTATTAATTTTCATATATTTTGAATTCGATGTATTAAAGTTATGCACTTTTATCTTAATCTAAAAATGTTTGTAAAACCACTCTCCATAAGGTTGCTAAGATTTTTGTATTTTAATTTGATTTTAATATAGTAAAAATAGGTTTAACTAATTTTTGACCAAAGATTGTGAGTTCATGTAATTTAATTAATATCTTACCATTATCAATTAATGCCATATTATACAATATATCTGCTCCTCTCTTAATAAACATTGATTCTTATTTATTTAACAAGAAATATATAGTTTCTGCTATTTCACCATACCCAATACTTAAAAATTTATCTTCCATTTAAGTCCAATATTTCAGAAACTATTTAAATAGATATACTAACTAACTTTCGCAGCATAAATAATAATTTATGAATTGTGAGGTTCATTGTTATCCATCTCATAACCTTAAGAATATAATATCATTTTATCCACTATCTTCATCATCATCAAATTATCACTTATTTCATCTTCATAGGTCTGCTCATCTACAGATTTCAACATCCAAATTGCTGCATCAATCGTCTCAAAATAATTAATAATATATACATCTAACAGATTCAGGTTATTTTTCTTCTGTAATGCTTCAAATATTTTTTCAACCATTATCTATAAGAGTTCTCCTTGAAGATTTTCATCCTTTTCAAATTTATCTCTGATTGTATTAGATATTTCTTGCATTTCTGTTTATTACGAGAAGAGGGATTATATATAATGTTTTCTAGATTCCTTGAACTGTTTTTCATTTCTTTATTTTCGGATGTTTACATGAAATTACTCCCTTTTCATACTTATAATACCCGCGTAATCAAGCATAATATTAGATTCAAATTTAAATTATTAATCACTTAAATATTTGAGAAAACTCATCAAATGTAATACCATCATTATTATTTAAGTTCAAATATTTGAAGATTTATTCCTTTTCATAACCCTTCAATCTTCTATCAATAACTGAACACAATTGTTTAAATTCCGTTATATTCATTTCCTTTTTTATACTCCTTGCGAAGTTCCTAAAAATTAATGGTACATCAATCTAATTTTGGCACACCTTCCTCCTTAAATCTTTTATAAAATTCTATAATTAGTTTTTTAATTCAATTTTACTTATATTAAATTTATTTTCATATCTTATTTCTTAAACTCCTATTTTAAAACCAATTTATCCTTAAATTCATCTAAATTAATACTTTGGTCTTTATTTGTGTCAAATTTATCAAATATCTATGATTTAAAAGATATATATACTGCTTTAATATCAACCTCTTTGATATCATTTGCTATTCCTTTGATCATCAAACTAAATTCTTAAAAATCTAAATTCCCCATCTTATCTTGATCATATTTATTAAAGATCTCATCTACATTTAATTTATTGGCATTAATTATTTCTCTTAAATCTAAAATTATTCTGTCAGCAAAGTCTTCTTTTACATAATCATAATCTAAAAAGAATGTCTTAAATTCTTCAAATCCTATTTATTAATCTTAATTCAAATCCATTTTTTCAAATAACTGTTTTATTTCTTTTCCTGTCAATCTTGGATCTAAATAAATTAAAAATTAGAAAAATTCCTAGAAATCTAATGAACCTCCTTAATTTTTATCAAAATATTCAAACTATTAAACAATATTCAAATCTCTAACATAGATTATTTTTTATATTTAAGCCAGTATTTTATGGCAATCTTGATCTAAACGATTTTCCATATTCTATTTAGAATATTAAGATACTTACATAATTTCTCTCATTCTTATTTAGTATCACATGATCAAATAACTTCTCCCATGATATCCGATCTTGTTCCTTTTACTTTAAACATTGTTTTATAAAATCTTAATATTCATCAGATACCTTAATATCAACAGGAAACTTTAACGGTTATTTTTCTATGTTGATTCTATATGAACTTATGTCCCTACATGGCCAAGGCTATTTTCCATAAACCATTTCATAAGCCATAATTCCAATAGACCAAATATCACTTTTTACGGTGTATGGATGATTATCTAAAAGTTGTGGAGCCATATACAAGGGAGTTCCAACAGACTTTTTGAAAATCTTATGATTGCTGTTGGTATCTGCTTTTGTTGCAAATCCAAAATCTGCCAATTTAAAACAATGCCCTTTGTAAAGAATATTCTCTGGTTTTATATCACGATGAATATATCCCCCCTTAATCATTTCTTAGCATCCTTCAATAAATTATCTTAACACTTCTAAAGCTTCATATTCTTTAAGAATTCCTCCTTTTTATTTTATATATTTTCTTAAATCTCCATCACACAATTCTATTACCATATATTAGCATTTATCATCGCGAAAAACATCTATTAATTCAACAATGTGTTAATTCTAAAATAATTTCATAATAGCTATTTCAGATTCTATAGATATCAACATGGATTTTCCTTAAATTTAAGACATATTCATTACTATTTAATCTAAAAACTCTTACTTTTTATTGCAACATTAATATCTCTATCTTTCATATATCCTTTGTAAACTTTTCCAAATGACCCTTATCCCAAGTAATCTTTCGAATCATAGATATAATTATCAATTTTACTCATTAAAATTATTCATTATTATATATTTCCAAATTACTTATAATGTTAAGTTGTTTTACAATTATTAAATAGAAACTAATCGTTCTAAATGTTTATTCTAAATAAATAAAAGAAATAGAAAAGACATAAGTTCTAAAATTAATTTTTATCAATCAACAATTAATACTTTTAATTGTTTTAGTTCTAAAAACTAAAGTCTCTACCCTTTTTTTTATTTCTAACTTACATACATTAGAATCAAAGATAGTTATGTAAAATAAATGGTTATTTCAATTTTCAATTATCACAATTTAATTGTATAAAGATAAATACCTACTTCCAAAATTTTGTTGGATTTAATCTTTTATTCTTACATTGGAAATAATTTCAGTTTAAAAATTCAATATTAGGCAACTATCATCGCAAATAAAATTGATTATATTTAGGTATAAAAAATATATATTATTGAAATTGAATCATAATATTAATTAATGAATTTTTATCTAGAATTAATTTTTCATATTATGAACAGAGGTTTTTATAAGGAAGGTTATTAATAATTTTATAATGAATGAAATTAGAATAATCTAAAGAGTGAAGTAAAATTTCCTGATTGTAAATTTAATAGGATTTGGAATACGTGAATTTGCTTATCTTATAAAGCTGTAAATTAATTTTAATACTTTTAACTCAATAATAATAAATCTAGTAATGATTATAATTCTGATATTGTTTTCACTTTAATTGAGAATCTTTTATTTTGTATCAAAAATCAAATTTTTAGATTTGAAATCTAAAATGTTGAAAATACATAATAATTTCATCAAATTAATATTAGTAAATCAAAGTAATTGGGAGAAATCTTAAACCTTTTCAATTTTATGATGAAACTTATATGATGATAAGTAATTTATTTATTTATTTAAAAAAAGCATGTTTTGGTAAGGATAAACAGATTCTTTTTAATTTTAAGAAGCTTAAATTTTAACTAATATCTCGAGTTTTCTTGTCTTTAGTATCTATTATTTTTGTTTATTATTTTATTATATTTTTTTTATTTTAGAATTTAATTTACTAATTCAAGAGTTAACTAAAATTGTGGGTTCATTTATTAATTTATTATGGATCAAATTGAGTTGACTCAAATTTTAAAGAAATTAGTAGAATGGAAAAATTCATCTCCAATAGTTCTTTATAATTTGTTGGATTTGATTAGTACTTATAATTTTGGATAGAACAAAATTGTGCATCAGAAGTTTATATAAGCCGTGTAAAAGTTAACTTAATCACATGAGATACCTTCAAATAGCATATATAATTCCTATGATTATTAGAAAATGATAGATAAAGCTAAAACTATTCTTAAAATATTAAAATAACCAGACAACATGGAGATGGAAAAGGCTAAACCAGAGCCAATAAAGAAATATAATTTATTCGTTGGTTATCAGTATCAATTTCCAGGATATGTTGATAGAATTTAACAGATGAATCTTATAAGTAATCTTATTTTGCATACAATAAAAAATTTGGATCAATCTAATAAGAAATAATAGATATCAATTGATAAAATCAAAGAGGTTACTATTGAATTGGAAAAAGAGATTTATGTGAGAAATGCGTATAAAGATTCCAGAAAAATGTCTTATGAAATGGATATTAAAACCTTAGTCTAATTTATAAAGAGAGATAAGACAGGTGATGTACTTAATCGTATATTCAATAAAAGTCTGTCTTATTAATAAGCAGCTTAATTGAAATTGGAAGATTGGATAGATGAAAAAACTAAATTAAATTAAAGGGCAGCATAAATAGAGGAACTTGAGATTAATTAAATAGGATTTTATAAAGAGATTTCTAAAAGAGAAATGAATGGAGTTGAAGGTAAAGAATGTAGAGGATGTCATTAAAAAAAAGTTTATTTAATTGAAGAAAAATAAACCAGATGTGCAGATGAACCTACCACTAAGTTCTTTGAATGCTTTAATTGTGGTGATAAGTTTCGTATTTGATTAATTATAGATACATGAATAATATAAATTAAAGGAGATAATCAAATATCCAACTAATTAAATTAATTATTCTTTTTAATAATGGTTATTAAATTATTTTCTAAATATTGTAACTTTTTGAATAATAGAAGAATATATAGAAAAAAAGATTAAATTTAAATAAATTTTAGAATATTGATAAATATATAAGATAGGTTTTATTTATTTAATATCTTAAGGTCTCTTTTGAGACTCAAATTTTTAGCAATATTCTTTTCATAAAATCAAAAACTACAAGAACTAAAGATTAATTGAAATGTTTTCCTAATGATAAAGAATTTCCTTTAAAAAATCCATTTATACCTTCTTTTTAAAATATCAATTTAATCAAACCGAAAATTCCCTAAATATAATGAGCTTTATTTACAATTCTTTATGATCTAGACTACTATTATTATATCATTAATCCTCTTCTGATATTGTCAAAAGGAGATGCAAAAGTGCTTGCCGCTATTGTTGATAGGTAGGCAAGGAAAAATTTTAGTAGTAATGACGCTTTATTTTACTTTTCAACATTTCCCCATATAATTTATTTACTAACATCGTAAAACCTAATGATTATTATTCATATTCACCCAAACCAAATAGCTCTGTAAACAAATACACCTGGAAGGGAAAAGCAGAATCCAGTAAATAACTATTTCATTTAATTTGAGCTTGATTAATTTCTATTGGATTAATTTCCAGGATTCATCAATTATACAATCATTTGAAAATCAAGATAATACAATAAAATCAATCCTATAATTCCTGAAATACCTCCACTTGTTAAAGAACCAAGCAATAATCTATATTATAAAAAGAAATAACCTTCTAGTACTTATTGAGACTTATTCTTTTTAAAAAAATAAACTCTTTAAAGTATCTTTAACTGAAAAATGGATTCCAGATAATAAAGTGCTTCTAATTACTTTTTTATATCCATTTTTTATTATATAATTTAAAACTCCTTCATCTTAAAGTAATCGATAATAACAAAAGAGTCTACCTATCAAGCTCTAATAAAATAATACTTATAAACGGAATCGGTTGATTTGGATGTTAAGAATAAATGATCATATTCATTAAATCTACAGGGGTTTAAAAAATTTAAATCAAAGCAGCTGATACTCCCCCTGCAATAGAACTGCAAAGAAATTAATTAATTCCAGATTTCCACATATATAATTATAAAATTTATTACTCAAAGTGCTTATACATGAATTATTTTCAAAAATATATATAAAAATTTTATATATAAAATTTCAAGATACATAATAGTAAGTAATTAAAAATATTACAATTACTATGTTTATACATTCCTATCTGAAATGTTCTCTAGTATATTTTCCTTCTGTATATATATAATCATAAAAATTTAATATAAATTAATGCTTATTTTATCAAATTTAGCTTCTAAATGTTAAAAAGTTGAAATATTCATATAATACATTCATTCTTAACATCTTATAGCAAACTCAAAAGTGTTAAGAATTTTATGTTATGTTTGAACGAATAGTGTATCTGTAGAATAATAATAATTTCTTTTTACAAATAGTTTTAATTAAACAATTTCTGTTGAAAGAAATTTAAGAACAATAATAACGATACAAAACTAAAATATATATTACAAGTAATGAATATAAATTGATGGATTGATTTATGAAGATATTTTTAAATAATAATAAGGAAATCTATAATTAATTTAAATATATATTATTAATAATATGAAATGCGATGTTCATTGTGCAACAAAAATTCTAACTTTAGTGTGTGGAGGTTTAATTATAGCCCTTGCTATATCGAGATTTACGAATTTATCTATAGAGCATCCATAATAATTTATCCTTACATTTCATTATATGTAAAATTAGTCTTTTTAGATTTAGATGGATGGGAGCAGTTTTGATTTTGGCAGAATTTCGTTTTGCATATATTCATTAAAAATTCAAAGTTTTAACTAGTTATTTTGGAAGAGGACTATATTGTTTCTTGTAAATCTGAATTACTAATCAAGTTTGGGTACTTTAATGATATCAAGTTTTTCTCCTTTGTAGATTGCTACAGCTGTTGTATTGTTTGTCGTTGGTGTAATTTACATATTGATGCAATTATTTGTACAAAACAATAATTTTATTGATTAGAGTAAAAAATTTGGTTGGAGTGCAGAGGAAGCAAAAAATCCATATTAAATACCTTCTCAAAATCAGCCAAATGCATATCAGCCACCATATCAATCCAATGTTAATTTTTAATAAGGTGGTCCTGCATTAAAGTGATTTTATGTTATTATGTTTAATAAAATAGATATTCATTTTCATTTATATAAAACAGTTAAATATTTTCTCAAAGAATAACAAATCACATTTATTATTTCATCAAACCAATAATTTTTCATCCTGCCATCTAAAAGTTTAAAGAATTTAATTTAAACCCATCTTTTTTATTCAAATATTTATTATTCATTTTTACTACTTCAGAAGAATATAAGGACAATCTTGAGTCTTTAACATTTACACCTTAAAATAAGATCTATTTTGAGAAGGAGGAGAGAGTACTTATGGAAAATTTTATAAAATATTTCAAATAACTAAACAGATTATTTTTTATATTACATAGCCTAAATATTACAATTTATATCAAATTTGAAAATATGTTTATAGTATATTTATTTATAAATACATAAAAATGCCAAATTTTAATACTTTTATATATAATTCCAACTAAAATATGAATTCTTAATAATTTTTACCTTAAACTTTTACTCTTAATATTACTTTAATTTGTTGTATAATGTTATATTTTCTTTATATTATTTTTTATGGGTCAAGCAAGAATTCGAAATTTTATTTAATTTTTAATACTTAACTAATTTTGCATATTATAATATGTACTAATTTTATGATCTTATTAAATTTTATCAAAAAAGAATATTATCTTAAGAATTTAAAATAATGATTTTAGGAATCAATTAATTACTTTTTTAGATTTCTTTATAAATTAAAAGCTTCTTTAATATATTTTGAGCTTCGGATACCTTCTTGTAATTTTATATTTATCCACTACTAGAAGCATTCTCTAAATATGAAGTATTATTATAAATAAATAAACCTTATTAAAATTTTACAATAAGTTCGCAATTAAATTTTTGAAGGGTTTAGTTTTCACATTAATTACTTCCTTATTTCAGAGTCACAGAATATAATTAAATGAATTGTATTTAATTTTATTGATAAATTTATAAAATAAACATTAAGATAATATATTTTTATATATCAAGCTTTTTTATATTATTGTAGTTTTTTTTCTGCTTCTGCAACTTATAAGCTAACGATTTAAAATTTATCTTTTAGAGTTTGATTTTCTTTCTTCAAGTTTAAATATAAAGAATCTAATTATTCCTTCACGATATTTCCTTAAGGAGTCTCTTAATTTGATTTTGCTTAACTTTGAATAGAGAAACATTTCACGTTTGGAGATTGCTTATTTCATTTGTAAAGAATACATATTATTAATTGCTCATAGGAATTTGAGTTTAGAACTAAGGAACGTTTCTCTAAACAGAATTAGCTGCTCGTTGGAAATACATTAATTATTAACTACTAGTATAATTAAAATTATTATTAGTTGGAAATTTAGAAAACTTACAATCATAGAATTAATTGATGGTATTTTTGCTTAATAAAAAATAAGTATCCAAATTTATATCAAAAGCTTATAACAATAGAGATTAGAATCTTAAAATATTGAAAAAAATTAATTAGCATTAAATCAATCTTACGATATTTTACAGGTTTATTATTATTATCAATAAATATAATGGGTCTATTACAAAATTGCTTAGAAATATGCATTAATCATTATTATTATGAATTGTTATCAATAATTAGAAAATAATTTATCTATTTAGAAGTTTGAAGTATTTTGAGTAACATCTTCGAATTGTGATTAACTTAATAATATGTTATATAAGTAAAGAAAATATTGTATTAAGAAAGAGGTGATATCATGAATGATTTAAAATATGTTGTTTTTGATTTGTTAGTTATATAATCAATTATAATTATTATTGATGTAAATTAAGGAAAATTTATACAATTGGCTTTGTTAATTAAGAGTTCTCCCTTAAGATGGAAAAAAATATGCGGATAAAGTGGAGATAAGCAAGACATCTTTAGGATATTTAGAGAGTGGAATAGCTTTTGGTTAATTGTTAAAAGAAATAATGAAGTTACGAAATAGGTTGGTTTATTAAGATTTAAAAGGCCTTCTACTCCTTTGGCTAAATTAGATACACTTAAGGACAATTAACAAAAATCATCGATCCTATATAATTGGAAAATACTTTGTGAAGAGTATTAGAAGGTGGACATAATGATTGATTAAGATACAAAAGCATTAATATTAGGTGGTGACAAAGAGATGATTCATTAATTACTTTTAGAGATCTATGATAAGAATTTTAGAGGATAATAAAAATCTCATATACTTGATGATTCTCAATTAAGTTTAGATGGTCCAACAAAAATTTTGGCTACTAGTAAAATTTCTTAAGGTAAGCTTTTATAAATATTGCAGCAAATCAGTAGGTTGATCTGTCAAAATTAGATGCTAAGAAAGATTTAAATAAAACTTAAAATTGTTTAGAATTCTTTATCATAGCTTTAGCAAAGAATTTATAATTGACAATTAAATAAGCAGCCTCTCTTTTTACAAATAACAATAAATATTTGGCACATATCTTGGCTAAAGGTGTAAAAGGAGTATTTGAGCCAATTGTAGCATTTTATAAAGAGACATATGCTAATTCAAATTAATTAAATAAGTTATTTAATGAGGACACTACTAAAAAGTCAATGATTTTCGCATTTTAAGTATTAAGAATAAATCAAATTTTATAAGGCATTAAAACCTGGCTTAATTTCAAAATCATATGATGTAGTATATGAAGCAATTCGATTATTTACAAGATTGGGTTCATTGATTCCAGTATAATTAATTAGAGAGTGGTTTTTGGAGGATTAAGGTGGATTACATACAGCATTAATGGGAGCAAAAAGACATCCTGAATTAGTGAAATTTTAGGTTGAAATGATTTTATAATTTGGAAGAAATAATTTTGTTGAGGTTTTTACAAATGGAATTAGGAATGTATTATAGGATACAAAGGATTTTATAAATTCAATAGAATTAATTTATTTACCTTTAAGTTTAAATTAAGAACTAATGTCAACAGGAATTTTGAATGATTGGGTCACTTAGGCAATTGGAATAGCTGAAAATGAATTTAAAAATACAACTGACACAAGAATTTCATCTCTTAATTTTTTGTGTGAAGTGTTATGTAATACAGAATTAGATGAATCTTTGAATAATACTATAATAGCATTATTAAAAAAGGGTACAAGAGATAAGTCTTAGTCACTTTCATTACTTTGTTTAAATCATCTATTTAAATTATTAAATTAATTTAGTTTATAGAAGAGTAATCATGCACCATTAATATATAAAAAGTATTTTAAATAAAGAAATATTTTTTAGTTTGACTTTAGCTTTGGTAGAGAATCATGATAATTAATAAATAAGAGAATTTATATTAAATAATTTTATTTAGATATTTTAGACAATAGATACAATACCTATAAATTTAGTTTTAGAAAATTTAATAAAATAATTATAGACTTCAGAAGGAGTAACATATATACTTAATATTTTTGATATGCAATTTTTTATGATGATATCTAATATGAATATTGGAATTAAAAATGCAATATAATTACTTGATTTTCTAGCCAAGATATTTCTTAATAATTTAATATTTTAAAGTTTAGCTTCTGAAATTATAATAAATGTATTATCTAAAAATGTTGAAAATTAGACTATGTAAGAATTTATTTTAAAATTTATTAAAATAGCATTGGCTATATTTTTTGCATCTGAGAAAAAAAAACAAGGAAAAGATTAAATTAGTGCATAAAAGAGAAATTAAATAATAGAAATAATAAAGACAATAATATAATTTTAATAATTACAAATGAATGAAAAAATTAAATCGTTGGTTGCACATACAAATATATAAATCAAATAATTCAGTAAGAGAAATTCAAAGGGATTAATGGCAATATTGGAATTATTTGGGAATGCTGAAAGAATAATTGAATAGTATGAAATTGAATACAGAGAACAATAAATAAATAAGTTGTAAGTTTCTCCTGATGATGAAGATTAAGTTATACCATTTAATTAAAAATCAATTGGATCTATTAAATTATCTAAAGAAGAATAATATAATTTAGCTTCTCTAAAAACTACAAGAGCTGATCCAAAAGTATTGGAGAAACTTGAAACAATAAAAAAATAATTTGATGAAAAAATAATTCAAGAAGCAAATAAAGTTGAATAATTTAAAGAGGCCTAATAAAAATAAAAAAACAATCTTCGAAAATAATTAGAAAAAAGATCAGTTGAATAAGGTGTTTCAATAATTAAAGATAGAGAAACAAATTTAATATTTAAGGATGGTTCTAAAAGTTCAGCACCTTTAAATAAACATGGATTAACTGAATATGAAATATGGGATTTACAATTAGAAGAGGATAGAGAAAGATATTTAGTAGATTAAATTTTTAGAAGATACCATAAAATATTTAAATATGTTTTTTTTAAATATGCAAATTCAGGTAGTAAAATAGGAAAACCAAAAGATTTTGATGAATTAAAAGATTAATCAGATACAATTAACGAAGCAGAATTATGGGCATTTCTAAAAGATTATGAATTGGTTTATAATGTTTCAAAAGAATAAGTAAGAGCATTATTAAGATCCATTGCTATTTAATTATTAAAATGTAAAAACGAATTGTCTAATTTTAATTACGAAGGATTTAAACACATTATTACATAATATGCTTGTATAATATTTACAAAGAAAAATAAATATGTTTAACCACATCTTTGTATTGAAATGATGCTTCAAAAAATGTAATAAGTAACTGCCAATAAAGGATAGAATACTTAATTATATGATGATCCTGATAATATGTATTTTGCTTAAAAAGAAGTTATAAAAGAATTCAATAAAAAATTAGCTGAAGATCCAAAATATGTACTACCTGAAGGGTATAAGACATAAAAAGAAGAAGTAATTAAATTTTATCATGTTTTTGAAATTTAAGATTCACACACATATGCATATGAAATTTTAGATGAGATAGTGTACAATGTTACAAAATGTCATTTAATTGAACCCTTAACTGCTAAAGAATTTTAAGTGATTTGTAGACCTAATATGTTAGGATATGTAGAATCAAAAGTAAAATAAAATTTAGAAAAAGATCATTATATGGAATAAAAGAATAAATTATTAAAAAAACAAGCAGTAGTAGCTTAATCATAACCATTATTACCTTAATAGCCAAAAAGAAATTTAGAAATTGAGCCATTAAGATAATATAGTTTAGGAATTAAATTAGAACTTGCTAAAATACCATTTAATTAGGCTAAATAAAGATCTATAATGGAATAAACTGCTGATGTATTGGAAGACTTAATCTTTGCTGTTGAAAATAATTAAAAAACTATTAATAGAAAATGGAATATTGTAAATAAAGTTTAGAAAGATAAATAAGATGAAAAAAAGAAGGAGGAAGAAGAAAATAAAAAAAGAGATGAAAAAATATCTAAAAATCATGAAGAAGCTAAAGCAAGATTAGAAACAATGAAAAAAGAAAAATAAGATAAATTAAAGGCAGAAGATGTTGAAAAAGCTACAAAAAAAGATTATAAAAAAATTAAATAAGAAGAGAAATAAAAAGAATAAGAAGTATACTTAAAATAATAAAAAGATAAAATTGCATAAAAATAAAGAGAAGATGAATAAGAAAGATTAAAACGAGAACTTTTAGAAAAAAAACAAAGAGCAGAAGAAATTTAAAAAAAAAAAGAAGAGTTTAAATTATTTAATGAAAAAAAAATTTAATAATATGGAGAATTATTTAAAGCAGAATAAACAAAGCTTAAAATAGCTATGGAAGAAAGAAAAAAATAAAATGCAGAATATTAAAGAATGCATGAAGCAATTTATAAAAATATTGAAAAAAAAGGAGAATAGATTAAAATCAAAGAAAAAGCTACAAGCGAATTAATTCAAAAATTATTCAGAAATTAAATATATTAAAATATATTTACTACAAATAACTTTAAATTAAGTTATCTCTATGAATTATTATAATTAGAATACTATAAATCTATTGAAATGATAGATTTTAAAGAAATACCTTTAAAATTATGGATGTGGTTTGGAGATAGATTTAGAATGTATCCAGATATTATTTCATAAGTTGAATTCATTCGTGTCTTTAATGCTATTACTTATAGATAAAATGACATCTAAGCTTCTTTGGATTATATAGAATTCTTAGAAGCACTTTTTAGAATCAGTATCAAAGGTTATTAATTCTTTAATAAACTTGCTTAAAATATCAAAGAACCTAAAATCCCAAAATAAGACGATGAAGATGGTTAAATATAAGATTCTCCTCCCTAATCTGTTAAGCGTACTTAACAATCAAAAGAATTTATGTTAAATAGAATTAAAGAAGTATAAAATGAATAAGAAAAAAGACTAGAAGCTGCTAAAAAAGAATTAGAAGAAAAGAAAAAAGTAGAAAAAGAAGCCTTAATTTTAGATAATTATTAAGCAATTAATGATCTAATTGGAACTGATAATATATCAGGTTAAAATTTTAATGAATAAACACTTGATGCTCTCATTACTTATCTAGCATTGCCTAATGATAAAACAGGAATAGAATTGAGATTTAGATACTTAATGGAGATTGAGGCAAAAAAGAAACCTACCAAAGTTAGAAAATAAGGTAAATTATTATATTTTAATTATCAGAGGCTTTTAAAAAATTAGATGAAGATGTTACTTAATGGAAAGAACATAAAGCAGTCGAATAAAATAGATAGCCAATTTAGACAAGTATAATCTTTCTTTTTATTTTATATAGAAAGAACAAATAAAATAAAGTAAAATCCAAAACCAGAAGAACTATAAGAACCTATTTTACCAGAAAACGAAAATGAACATGACAATAAAGATGAACAATAAGAATAATAATAAGATAATTGATTAGTATTTAGAATAATTATTATTATAATTAAAAAATATTTAATTGTATTCTTTAAAAATGTATTGTTTTAAATTTCTTTATATACAAATTAATAATTGAACTTAAATTATCTTTAAATTTAATATTGATATTCATATATAAATATCAACAAAATTAATAAAATTAAATGAAAGATTAGAGTTAATCTTATATAGACATCAATATTATAAAAAAACAGTAGTTCATTTACATAGTAATCATCTCTAGATTCAAATTCCATTTCTCCATCATTGTTATCTAATCTTAATTTTTATTATTTTAATTAAAGCGTAATCTAAGACTTTATTCTTGTAATACTAATCTTTATCTTTCCTTTAAAATATATATTTATGATGTTTAAAAAATATGAAATCTCTTTGATTATGAAATTTCACAACACTTCTACCTTGAAATAAAGATTTAGAAGGAAGAGTGCAGGCTAATCCTCTTCTTACTCCTTTTCAATAAATTTTAAAATTCTCAAAGTTAAAATAGATTAATGGTAGACATATAAAAATGATGAAATTTACTTTTACATTCAATATCTAGTAATATTTTCATCAATTAGTAAATAACCATATAAATATACATAAAATTAAAATAATTAATAATTAATTATTCCAAATTAAATACTCACTCAGTCATAAATAGAATCTATAAATTGAATTATAATTATAAGAGAGATTGGCTATAAAAGAGATTTAAATTTAGAAACTAAGATAGAATTTTCATTTCTTATTATAATAGTGTTACTTAGTATTATATATTATATTATATTTATGTTAAATTATTAATTATTTTGCTAGATAAAAAACATACTTTAGACCTCTCATTGTTATTATCAATATAAATTATCATCCTCTTCATTCATATTATAGTATTTTATAGAATTTAAAATTAAACAATTATATAAATATTTAATATATAAAGCTTTAATTTATGTAAGACTTTTAGCCTGGAGATATCATTGTTTAAGAATATTAAATCGTTACTTTGTTGTCACAAGGCTCTTTTGGAAAAGTATATTTGGGAAAGTCATAAAGCAAAAATATGAATGTAGCTATTAAAGTAGAAAAGGCTGAGGTTTCTTATTTTAATAGTTTGATCAAAGAAGTATTTTCATTATTAAACTTGAATTAGGTTGAGATTTTGAAAGTATTAGAAGGAGTTCCATGTGTACCTAAAGTTATATGGTCAGGATTAGAAAAAGGTATGAGAATCATGATCTAAAATCTATTGGGAAAAGATCTTATGCATTATCAAAAAAAAATGAAGAAATTTTCTTATGAGTGTGTTTGCAATATAGCTTATCAAATGATAGGAATTCTTGAATAAATTCATAATAGGTAATTTAATATCTGAAAATATAAAGAAACATTATTCATAGAGATCTTAAACCTGAAAATATATTAGGAGCTTCGCAATCAGATAAAATCTATTTAATTGATTTTGGAATTGCTAAGAATCTTGAACAGAATAAAAAAAATAAAGAGAAAATGTCATTTATTGGTACAACTAGATATGCAAGTTTAGCAGCACATTTAGGAAAAGAATAAAATAAAAAAGATGATTTAGAATCTTTAGGTTATGTTATACTATATTTTTTAAATGGAAGTTTACCTTGGATGAATGTTGAAAAAGATGATAATGACAGATTAGAAAAAATTGGACTTTTAAAATAGGATATGTCTCCTGAAGAATTATGTGAAAATCTTCCAAAATCAATTTTTAAGTAAAAATCTAAATTCTATTATTAGTATAGATATATGAAATACATTAAAGGATTGTCTGCTAAAATCAAACCTAATTATGCTTAATTAAAAGAGTTATTTACTATTGTAAACATTCAACCAAATATGCCATTTGATTGGAATCAAAGAGCCAAAGCTAATCGTAAAATGAATTCTAATAAATCTATTAAAACTTCTAAATCTGCAAAAGTATTTAGTAAATCCACTTCATAATTTGGAAGAACTTAACGTAATAGTTCAAAGGAAGCATCTTAAAAAATGATCCAATAAAATTTAACTAAAACGAAAAAACAACATAAAACTTTAATTTTTCCAGAATCTTAAGATAAAACAGTTTATCATTCTAGTGATGATAATTAATAATAGAGTAGTTATAGTGATGATAAAAAAAGTAAAGTTGGATATACAATCAGTCATGAACCATCTAAATTTTCTAGATATTCTTAACACAATAAAAGTCCTATACAATAACAATAAAAAGAAAGAGCTAGAGTTTCAACTCTTGATGCAAATCCTTAAGATTTATTTATAATGTCTCTTTAATCAGAATAATAACTTTAAGAATTTGAAAACCAAGATTTAGCAATCAAATATAATTTATTGTTTTATAAATCTATCTTGTACAATTACAAAAATCCAATTCAAGATTTCAAAGCTATTCATTATAATTTTCTAGAATGATAATTTTATTATTATTTCTCTTTAATCAATAATTATTTATAATTTAATCAAGATATATGACATATTATATATATGTAAAATAATATATAATTAAACACAAAGATATTTCACATATTATAAAGCTTTTCATGTTGTCCTTTAAATAATAATAATAAATTTACAAATTTACTAAATGAATTAGTGTGCTCCTTACAGTAAATCCAAATTTGAATTTGATGAAATTATGCAACAAATTGAAAACGATTCTCCATTATAAACTGTCTATAGAAAAAATAGCTTTGCTATTAAAAATCTAAATTTATATGAAACTCCTGAAGAAGAAATGGAACAATCGGAATATTCAGCCAAAAGTTTATCAGAAAGTTAATAAAATACCTAAATGTGATAACTAAGTATTCTATATTTTATTTAAATAACTACTATATTATTACTCTTTTTTACCTCTATTCCTATTTGTTATACTCATCAATTATAAATTATATGCTAATCTATATAATTAGAAGTATGAAAAATGCACTTTTAAATAAATATTTAAAAATAAATATATGCATCGTGTAAATTCAAAATCCCCATCAAATCTCAAATTCTTCAAATGTTTAGGTCTTAGATATGGATTTGATTTAAATATCAAGAAGAAAATCTATAAATGACAAAATATTATTGTATTATTAATTAGGAACGAAGAAATTAAATAAAAAGTTCATCATTGTAAATCAAATTTACATAAATAACAGTAAATGATTATAAGATATAGAAAAATCTGCCTTCATTTTTGGTTATAATATTGTTTTGCCATATAATTTATATAATTACTTAAACAATTTTTAATTTTCATCTAAAATTGTATTGTATTTTATTTTACCTAATATATATATTAAAAATATTCTAGAGTGAAAATATAAATGCTCTTTATTTATACAATATTAAACAGAAGTCATATAGTGCAATATCCAAATTTATTTTTTAATTTATGTAACAGAAAAGTTGAATAAATAAGTGTAATTTATTTTAATAATATAGGTTTGATATTCATAATAATTCGATCTAAAATCTAAAATTATGATTGTTAAAAAAAATTTAAATATCTTTTTATCATAATGTTATTATTCTAAAAAGTACTATATTTTAAATTAAACTATTTAATTTTAAAATTAAGAAAGTTATAAGTTAAAATTATATTATAAACCAAATAATGAGAAATATTGTAACTAATTTTAAATTATTAAATACAAAATTTATCAATTAGTTTTAAAATATTTGAAATTTTGTTCAATATTTATTAAATCATTTTAATATCTATTAAAAAGTGTATCTAAGTATTTTACTTTTTCATCATATTACTGAGAGATTTAATTTTTTTTATACATATTTTAAGCTGATTTATTGTAAATTGTTCTATCCTTAACAAAATTAGTTTCTTAATATTAGGTAATATCTAAGCAAGCTTACCTTTTATTATTTATATCAATCGGACCATTTGATACTAACTAAATTTAAGTTTGAGGTATCAATGAACCTTATCTAAAAGATGCTCTTCTGAACCAACTACTTTGTTCGCCTACATCCTCTTAAGTCTTTTAAACAGTTTATTTCATAAAAGTAATCCTATTTTATGTTTAAAATTTAAATGTCAGTTTTGGTTTATTATTTAATCTAATTTTAGTGTACTAAGTTTTTGAAATTTCATCTTCAGGGGTATTTTTTCCACTTAAAGTTGAATCATTATTTTCATCAATTTCTAAGTTAGTTCGAGGGTCTCCCAATTTTAAACAATCTTATATGGTTTTAAAAGTTGTAGATTAAATCAAGTGAGAATCAATTATAGATTATTACACTAATTAAAAAAATATATAAATATATATATCAATTTAAATAATTATTACATTTATCGTAAATCTCTAAGGTTTTATTAATGAATTCTTATCTCTCTGGATGAATAATTTAAGAGGAGATTGCTTTTTTGGTGTATTAGGATGTAATTCTAGAATTATTAAAAGAATTATTTAATTTTATTTTTTTTTAGTATTTCTTTCTTAGAAATAGATTATCTTCATCCTTATTTATGTTAATTCCTTGCATAACAGAATTTAATGCGCTTTAGTATTGGTTTTCAAGATAGTTTCTCATTTGGGTTCTTTTCTATTTTACACTCTTAGAAGCATTAATTGGCTCTCTTTTTTGTTGCTTAAATTTTAACGCTTCATTTATAATTTTGTTCATCTTCTATTACTCTTAGAATAAATCGTAATCTTGATTATAATTTGAATAGTATTGTTAATTAAATCTTTATGTATCATCATCTTGTTAGATTAACTTATCAATTGATTATTATATATCTGATTCTTGAATTTTATTCATCTTGTCTTTATTACATTCTTAAAATTGAATTTATGAAATTGCTGACTCACTACTATAATAAAAATATTTACAATGTTTAGATCTACTAATAATCTATCTTTTTATATTAAGTTGGTTCAATGAATTTACCATATATATTTAATTTTTGATAAAGCTACTTTTTATATGGATCCATAGGTATAGAAAATTCATAATGTTCTTTATTTGTTTACTTTTTAATCTATTGCTTTTATGTCTTATTCTCATCCTACTCAATTTTCAATGGCGGAAGTAGCGTTATTTAAGAATTTTACAGAGATAAAAGGTATTCTTACTTTTATTTCTATACTTTGCCTATTAAATCTAGTAAGTTTTCTTGACAACTTATTGATTTTATTAAATCAACATCACTATTAAAAGTAACAGACCTTTTTCTTTGATTCATCTAATCACGAGATTTGTTTGAAAATTTATGTTTTGATTTACATGAAGATGTTGATTTAATGTGAGAATAAGTTTTGCATAGCTCCATTATTCTAATAATAATTATAATTGTTTTAATTACAAATAAGTTTATACAAATAACAAATTAGAATCTTTATCATTAAACTAATCATTAATCTAGTAATTTGAATTGATCTACCCTTATTAATAAATTAATTATAATTTGATTCTCTTTCTCAATTATTTTTGATTTTTTAATATTATTAAAAAAACTTTAAATCATCTAGTTAAATTAGATGTTACGACTTTAGCCAACCTAAATATGTTAAAATAATTCATTAATCATGTATAATCAATAAAACCTTTTCATATCTAAGTTTATTATCATCTAAATTATTCAACTCAAAATTCAAAATAAAGTAGTTTAAAAATGTAAAATTAGTACTTACATTTCATAACTATCATATTTCGTATAATCTTTAACAATTTTTAAGTATAAATGAAATCTTTATAATCTAATATTTTAAGTAAATTTTATCCATTTTTTCCATAAATTGATCTATCCAAAAAAACAAAATAATAAAATTTTTTACAATTTATTTTGATGAATCATTTATAATATCTATGTATTTTAATTTTAGACGCTTATTAGGACAATTCTTACTCTTTTAATTATTATGAATACAATTTAAATGTATTTTTATGTTCCTAATGAACTATTATTTTAAAATTTTATCTAAGCATTTAACAGAATTTATTTAAAGAAGCAAAAAATGAATGATATATTCAAATTATTCTATATTCAGGAGTTTTAATCTTTGAACTCTTAAGTTTAAAGATGAATACCACCTTAATAAAATTATAAAAGGAAAATAAAAAAGATTAAGAATTTAATCACATTTTTGTTTAATTATATTAATTTATATTATATGTAGAGTTTAGTTTAGATTGAGAGAGTATAATTTCGATAGATATTTATATTAATAGAAGAGAGAGATTTTATTTCGAAAAAATTTAAATTTGTTTATAAATTATAAATTTAATCTTCTAAATAAAGTAGGCATTATATTGCTCATAAAGAATATTCTAATATAATGATTTAGAAGGAAATTTTTAAATAAAACTTACACATATTCTTTATTTTTCATAACATTTATGTATTGTAATAATTATTTATTGATAATGCCTTTTTATCAATTTTCTTATATCAATCCTTGTCTAAAGGTTTGTTTGACACAGCAAGTGATTAATGTTTAGTAATAAAACTTGAAGTAAAAAATTAAGAGATTATTATATATAAAATTTTATTTTCATGTAAATAATTTTTATTCTAATAGTATAGTCTCAATTGTGAATAGGAAAGGAGATCATAAAATTTTTGATCCAAGTTTCATAAAATTATTGTTATTAGAAGGTAGTGTTATTAATGGTTTTTAATAAAGAATTAACCACAAAATAAATATCTAATTATAAAAATAATTTTTATAATAATTAGCAAATTAGCGAATCTTTTTAATTATGTTATAATTAATACGCATAGTATGTGTATAAATGCAGATAATATCTTGGATTTTAGATAATAATTATAATATATCATCATGTAAGTTAACTCTAGAAGTGCAGTGTAAATGTTTTACAGAAGTGTGTATAACAATACACATGGACTTTTGAAGAAGAGAATGAGAGAACTTGTGCCTGTCAAATAAGCCTTGTTAAGAGATGTCAGAAAGAGATATGGATCTAAGGAAATCTGTAAAGTTACTGTTGATCAGGCCATTGGTGGTATGAGAAATGTATTTGGTCTATTCTATGATGCATCATTGTTGGATGCTAAAACAGTATGAATATGAATTTTTAATATATAGGGTATCACAATGAGAGACTACAATATCCCTGAATTGTAAGAATACCTTCAAAAGGGTGAGAATGGTCATGAGCCTTTACCAGAAGCTTTGTTCTGGTTGTTATGCACAGGTGATTTTCCATGTATATATATGTTATTATCTAACTTCTAGCTGAACAAGAATTCGCTGACGTTCAATAAGAATGGAAATAAAGAGGATAATTAGATAGTGACACACAAAAGTTCATTTTGAGTTTACCAAAATCTGCTCATCCAATGACTATGTTATCTTAAACTTTATTGTTTTTGTAAAAGGACTCTTAATTCCAACAAGCCTATGACTAAGGTAAAGTTGCAAAACCATAGTATTGGGAATACTTCTATGAAGATGCTATGGATTTATTGGCTAAAATCCCAAGAGTAGCAGCCTTGATTTACAGACATAAATACAAGGTATTTGGTTATTTTTATAGTTTTAGAACGGAGAAATCATCTCAGCAGATGAAAATTTGGATTGGGCTGGAAATTATGCTCACATGCTTGGATATAATAAATTTGAAGTTAGAGAATGTTTAAGAGGATATTTAAGCATTCATGCTGATCACGAAGGTGGTAATGTGAGTGCTCACACAACACATTTGGTTGGCTCAGCATTGGCAGATCCATATTTATCATATTCTGCTGGTGTCAATGGATTAGCTGGTCCATTACATGGTCTTGCAAATTAAGAAGTGCTCAAATGGTTATTAGAAATGAGAGTATAAACCTATTTTAATATCTTTATAGGAGGAATTAGGAGATAACATCACAAATGAAAAAATTTAAGATTATGTTCTCACCACAATTAGAGAAGGAAGAGTCATACCAGGATATGGACATGCAGTTCTCAGATACACCGATCCACGTTTCATCCATTAAAAAGATTTTGCTGCTAGACACATCAAAGACGATCCTTTAGTTGAATTAGTCAGATAATGTTATCATGTTATTCCACCTGTTTTGAAAACAATTGGAAAAATCTAAAACCCATGGCCGTAATAATATTATTTTTATCATATAGAAATGTTGATGCACATTCAGGAGTCCTTCTTTATCACTATGGAATGAGAGAATTCTAATATTACACTGTCGTTTTTGCAGTCTCTAGGGCACTTGGATGTATGGCCAACCTTATCTGGTCAAGAGCATTTGGATTACCAATCGAAAGACCAGGATCTATTACTCTAAGATGGATTGAAGAGAAGTTTGGAGAAAACTAAAACCTTAAATGAACAATATTATCATTAGCATTACCTATAAATATAAAATTTTATTTTATTTAAGTATTTTAATCACATTTATGATTCTAATAATTTCTTAACTCTTTTTATTTTCGTAGAAACAAAACACTTAACTGTGTATACACTAGGCTTTCCTTTTTTCAACTTATAAAATTTGTTTGTTCTTATTTATATCTATATATTAAATACCTTGATATAACGTTATCATAATTATTATGAGGATTATAATATTTAAATTTATGCATTCTCTCAAATTTATTAAAAAATATCTCGTTATATTGATAATGTGGATTCTTTTAAATATATCAACTTTATTACATCAGGAGAGTTGATAACTTGGAATTAAGATTATAGAATGCTCACTTTTGTTCCTGTTTTTGTACTCTTTTTTCTATTGGTATGACGTTATTCAGATAAAGATTAATCACTATGAGAACCTCTATCATCCTTTTTTTTCTAAGATTAAAATTATGTAGGAGACACTCTAGCTGATTTAGTATGTATCTTTGAAATATTTGTAGGATTGTTTGATATATTATTAGAAAGAGGATTTGAATATGTATTTGATCTACTAGATGTTTACCTAACTGAATTTTATTATTATTAATATTAAGCTGACTCTTCCATCTAATTTGATTACTGTTGCTAATATCTAAAAGTCAATTTTGTATGCATAGACCGAGCACCTGAATATAAATTACTCTTCTTAGCAAATGCTTATGAGCCACTGCTCTATTTACTCAATTAATGTGAGTCTTCATATTTTGAATTCAGAGTGTCAAATTATTTACTTTGCGATGATTCACTAATTATTTATAATTTTTCTTTATGTAAGTTCTCTAGCAATGGCTTATGAACCTGACTACCAAGATTATCTGCAATAAATGAAAATCCAGCTGTTCTCAAAGTAGTTTTATTTTATTATTTTCTTAATTGATTATTTTGAACCGGATCTATAACCATTTCTTCATATAATTGATCTTCAACACTATCTGGGTTCTCACTAAATTATTCTGGATTGCCTTTGTGGATCGATTAAGTCTTACTTAAATAGCTGGCTGATTGTTGGGTCTAATCTATATAAATTTAATATATATATATCAATTTTATAAATACTTTCACTGTAAGGAAATTATGATGACAATGGAAAATCTTCCGATGTCATAAACTCCTAAGATAATTTTTACTGAAATTATTTTGCACTTTCGCTTACAACAAACAGCATTAGTAATGTTTTTGGAGACTTAGTACGCCTTTCTGTACTAACACGTTATTAAATGTGAGGGTATATATGTTTTTCAATGACATTTAGCTTTTAAGGATAATATTATAAGTATTAGCATTCGAATAGCATATGTCCTTATACTTTACAATAGTGACATTCAAACATCTTATGATTTTAATTGCAGTTATCTTTAAAAAAACAAAAGATTTCATTATCTTAGGGAAAAGCTTTTATAATTTCTAAAAAATCAGATCTTCTTAATCTCAAAACTGTTGTTAATCCGTCACTGTTTATTGATATATATGATGGTATTCCACTAATGAATGAATATTCACCAAAAGTTTATCCCTCTTTTAAGGTATGGAATGTCCTCTTAGGTTTCCCCAAAAATTAACCTTAGAATTGTATTTTGGCTTTTCCTTTTAAAATATAATATAAACAGAAATCCTCTACTTGGTGTTCCTTAGAAGTACTTTTTTTAATAAAATGTTACTTAGACTATATTTTCTTCTGGATTGTATTAAGCAATTTCAAACCAATAGATCAATTTTTATCTAAGACTTGATGAAAACTTTTAAAAAAGTTTGACTTTCTCTACCATTTTAGAACGTATCGATACTTATAATTCTTCTTAAAGTGCTTGTGATAATCTTTTAGTCAAAAGATCGCGAGTTTTCATAATTTCTTCCTAAATCTTAGAATTTAAATTTACATTAGCAATATACTCAAGATATGAATAAGATCTGCACTACAATCCATAATCAATATTTTTGTTTTTAATTCCTTTTAGAAATGATGCTAAATTTTTCTCTTTTTCTTGTTCAAATTTAATGGAAGGTTTGATCCAAATAAAAATAATGGAAGCTGTATAAATCATAGATAGTGAACTGATAATCATATAAATTTAAAGGATGAAAGAATTTGTTGGAGTAACCTCTGTAATAATAATCCCATTATGTGTAAGAATAGAAACAGCGATAGTAAGTAAATAATAAATGTCATGCTCAGATTCGTAAAGACAAACAAATGACATAATAACAGTAAGCCATAAAACAATTATAAAAAAAATGAGCTAAATTGATGTGTAAATGTTTTCAAAACGCTCAGCTTATCGTATCAATTATAAAATGAAATAAGGAATAATTAGATATTTGACTTTATAATAATAAGCCAAAATTAATAGAATAGTAAATATGATCCTAAATAGATCTAAGATTAATTTCGATTCATCAATAAATGAATTATAAAAGTTTCCTTCTTTTATATGATAAGGTCCTCTTTTAAAATGAATGTCTGCTGTGATTTAGATTATGACTAAACAGTGAGCAATGTAAGCTAAAATATCAAACCCTAATTCATCAATAATCTGTAATGGTATTATAATAATTGAAAAAATATTGATGCTTGAACTAAAAATGAAATAGAGTATTGTAAACCATTTGTAAATCTAAGGATTGACTAATCATGTCTATGAATATAATATTACATTATGATTAATTGTCAATTAAAGTTAAATCAATTAATTTGGTCCAATCAACTTTTCTTTTCATTTTTTAGATAAATCTATTGATTATAGCTTTAATATGCTACGAATTAAGTGTTGAAGACTTGTTAATATCTACTAAATAGGATTCGATCTAATATAAAATATTGACTTAAAATAATTACAGAGTCATATTGAGGAGATTATCTTTCACTATCAAATCCTGATATATCTATTAATTTACTATAATAATTAAAAACAACTTCATACTTCTTAGATTCTTATTGAAACAGGTTTTTCTCGAAACTTTTAATTGATTAGATATTTGTGTATATAGTCGGAACTTTCATGTCACTTCCACATTATTCACATGGCTATTAGATTGAAGAATTCATGCAAGGAAATTTTGGTTTTTTTTATTGAATATTAGAAGAAGATTGCTCTTCATCTTCTTCTTGTATTGATTAGCTATTTTAATAAACTATTGTTTTGGACACTTTTCTTTAAGGAAATTATTCACTTGGATCAAGATCCTAAAATTCTTCTATTTTTTTAGACAAATTATGTTGCATTATATATTTTTTATATATACAATAAAATCACAACTCAAAAATATTGATTATGAACAGTAAGTCTAATCATCATCATGATTCTCTATAATTTCCATTATTTAATCAGAAATTTTTTAATGAATACTCTCAAGATTTATAATTAATTGGACATCTAAATTAAGAGATGTTACACCTTAATCATAAATGTAAATACAAATGGATTAATTAAAAAAAGTCAGAATGGACAATATAAAATGAAATTAAAATGTTAGTTATCACATGGAATATGCATGGAATGATACCTGGTTATTCATTAAAAAGATTATTTAATATTGAATAAGTTCACCACGATTTAATTGTTGTAGGCACTTAAGAATGCGCAAGAAGTATAGCAGTATCATTACTTTGTGAATCAAAAGAAACTTGGGAAACTAAATTAAAAGAAGAATTAGGCAAAAATTACATTAAAGTAGAATCAGCAACACTGAACGCTATGCATTTAATAGTATTTGCTCATGTCTTATTGGTTCCTAAAATCAAAAATGGAAAACCTTATACACTTTCTTAAGGTTTCATGGGAATTGTAGGCAATAAAGGCGGAATAGCTATCTCCGTTAATATAAATGATAAAATATTTTTGTTTGCAAATAGTCATCTTGAAAGTGGCTAAAATGCAGAAGCAAAAAGATAAACTCAATTCTCAAAACTTGAAACTCATTTTGAAAATGAAGTTTTCTCTAGTCATAAAAATGTTTCATACGACTTTTTAATTTGGACTGGAGATTTTAATTCTAGAATAGATTAATAAATAACTTCTTAAACAATAAGAAGTCACTCCAATTTTTTTGAATGGCTATCTAATGATTAAATGTATTTAAGTAGAAATAATTCCCTAAGTATTTTAGTATATATAATTAGATTATTAATCATATTTCCATGAAGGAATGATATTTTTTCCTCCTACATATAAACTCTTAGAAAATTAAAATGAATGGGCTGTAGGAAGTAATTTTAGAATACCTGGTTGGTGCGATAGAATACTTTTCAAAGAAAATAGAAAATCTAAATCTTTTTCATCTGCTTAAGATTTAAATGAAATTTCACCATAATAAATTAAATTATATAATTATGATGCAAATTTTGATATCTTAGGTAGTGATCATAGACCTGTTTTTGCTCAATTTATAGTGACCTTTCAATGATGTTTAATATTTAACAATTTTTCTATATATATTATTTAACAACAACTCTTAAAATTATAAGGTAATATATTGAATTAATTTATTTTATTCATAATGTACTTTTATCTTCTACCAGTAGCCCTTTAACAATCAAATAAGAGATATATGAATAGAAATCAATTGATTATAAGTAGTAATCAAGTAAAATCCTAAGAATTGAACTTTTTTACACTAGATTGACATACTCTAATATTTGAAATAAAATACCTTTTTTATTCTTAATGAGGTATTTATTTTATGATTTTCGGGAATATAATCACACAATTATTCTTTATTACTGAGTTATATTTGATCATTTGGAGAAAATTGGATAACGGAAACCATTAATACTTAAACAAAAACTTTCACTTTGATTAAGTGTATTCTTTTTAGTATGAAGATATTAAGAAAATAATTGATCTTAATTTTATTATGCCTTAAAAACTAAAGTTATTGGTAACATTATATTTTATATTTCACTTAAAAAATTTTAGATTATTAAATCAAATAAAGTCAAGTACAAAATCAAAATGTCAAATAATAAGGAAAGATATTAAGCGTAGAAGCAGCATCGTTAGGAACCTAAGGAACTATAATCAACAAATGAAATAAAAAAAGAAAAATTCACAAATAAAACAAAAATAAATGATTCCCTATTTGATTAGAAAATAGATGTCAAATTATTTAAGAAAGCTGTTTCATAAAAGCTGCCAACTATTATAGATAAATAAAGAGCTGATCCTTAAATAATGTAAGCTAATTAAACACTCAAAGAAAGTATGAAATCATCAAGCTAATCTAAATCTAAATAAAAATAAATAAACAGAAGTCATACTAATTTCTAAACAATTCCTCCCACTTAGGATTAGTTGTTGCCTAATTAGATTATAAAAGAAGAATAATCAGAATCTGAAATTAATAATACATTCAATATTGAATAGGAGCATTCGATAATCAGATTAAATGAGCAATATCAAAGATAAGCATCTAAAAAGGCCTTTATATAATTATATGAATTAGATAATAATCAAGATGAGGTATTTAATAAAAATGAGTCAATTTTATAGTATGATAATTCTAAAATTTTAAAATAAGAAAGTTACGAAGAAATTAAAAAAAAAATGAAGAGGATTAAATATCATAAGAAAACTTATAATTTGATTTCAATCCTGAATTAGAATACTATTAATAAATAGAATAAAAAAATTTGAATCATTCAATTGATTTAAAAGTTTCGCATAATTTATAATGGCTGAAAACTGAGATTTTTTATTATAAAGACTAACATAGATATTTATTTCTTAGAAAATTATTATTCGCTTTTGTTACTGCTCTTGAAATTTTAAGTTACAAATTATTATAATCAACAATCTTTGATTTATATGAAATGTTTGTTACAGTAGCGAATATTATTCTATTTTTAAATAGATATTCTTAAGAATCAAATAAAATTAGTGAATATTAATATTTATTTTGTGTTTTGTATTTTATTGACGCTATCATACATTTAGCAGGACAAGGTTTTAAAAAGTACATATCGTCGTTTTGGAATATATATGATTTATTAATCCTAATCCTTTATTTACTATATATTTTGTAAAATCATTATATACCTTTTGATGTATCCACATTCAGATTGATTAGAATACCAATTTATGTTGGACGTATAAGTAATAAATTAAACATCATACTATTATCAATCAAAGAAGCAGTTAAATAAATTGTGGAAAATCTTTTGATTTTAATCCTATTTACAATTCTAATAGCAATATTTATGCTATATGCTTTTAATGGAGTATTAAAATATCGCTGCATGCATGAAGAGCTTGGAATTTTTTCATTAATTCCTTATGAATAAGCAGTATGTGGATATAAGAATTGTTAGGAGGGTTTTTTATGTGCTCGACAATTGTAGAGCATTGATGTGCCAACTAATTTTGACAATATTCTTTTTGCATATTTTTAAACTATCCGAACAAGTATAGTAAATGATTGGACAATAACAATGTACATGCTAATGAAATAATTCAATCCATTCATCTGTATATTGTATGTATTGATAATCTTTGCAATAAATAAATTTTATTTCTAGCTTTTGATTGCCGTCTTAAAAGTTTATTATCATAAAACCTAGGAATATTATATTAATAATCCTGTTAAACCAGAATTTTCAGAAGATTAAATTAAAATTACCCTATCATAATTATTAGAGAATGATATATGGAAAGAAATTAAAAGTCAAATATAAAATTATTAAAATTAGAATTTTATATTTGACTCATAATTTTATGCAGATTAAAAATATAAAAAATAAAGATTAAATATTTTATCAAATTAAGAACATAAAAATTTGAAATTTTTATCTGCCAGATAACAAATTGATCTTCAGAATGAAAAGGAATAAATTTTGAAACAAAATACTCATAAATCTTGGATTATTCCTTATTTCATTCCAAATCATTAATTGCAGTAGTAAATATAATATTTTATCAATCTAAACGAAAATAAATTTAATAATTTAGAAACATTCTATACTCTAAAAAGTCTTGATTATTTAAGTATTTATAAAGATATTCGATATAATGAATTATATGAATTTGAATCTCTCTAAGATATTTAATTATAAACAAAGCCTAATAATAAACCAAATGATAAAAAAAGAACCAGCAAAAAATAACATTTGCATCATCAATATATTGCACTTGATAAAATTTCAAATAAAGTAAAAATCAAAGAAAAATCTAAGCTTAAATTTCCCTTTAGAGCAAAAGAAATCATTATAAAACATTAGTCTCTTGAAAGTTAGACAAATTCAAATATGGAAAAAATTTAATTAAATTCAAATTGTTCAAAAAGGCACAATTAATATTTATAATAATAAGTTATGGGAAACAATATTTATGTTATAAATTTAGAATAAGAGAAAAAAAAATAAAATTCTTAATTACAAAATAATTTAAAGTAAAGATTATAATAATTATATTCTTAAAGTAGACTGAGTTTAAATCCAAATTAATTTAATTTAAAATATAATGAAATAGCTGAAATCTTAAATGTTGAATTAAAAAATGAAACTATTTCATTAACCAATAATGACGAAGCATATGAATAATTAAAAATTTAATCTTCAGAAGGAGTTAATCTGTAATATTGGTCTGGTAATGATTCAATAGATCAATTTTAATTTGAATCTGTGTTTTAAATTTTGAATAAATAATGGAATTATTATTTTTTGAAGGGAATACGTTTTTATTTAAGTAAGTTCTAATATTAATTATATTACTTTATAACTAACTAAGTAATGTAAATTATATTAGATGGCTTAGTTTGTATAAATATATTGATATTAACATTTTCAGATTTTTATGATGAAAAAATAGCTGATTATTTTGATTTAGTTGTTACGTTACTTTTATTTTTGGAAACAATATTAAAAGCTTTAACAATTCATAATTATTTATTCAAATTAACAAATTTTTTAAGTATCATAATTATAACATTTGTTTTAATTGAAAGAATATTTTACAATGCAGATGAACAAAAATTTGAAATCTTTATTTATATTAGAATAATGAAGTCTCTCTTTTTTTTTAGAGTTATAAAATATAATACTTTTGCTTAAAATATGATGATGATATCATATTAAACTTTTCCAAATTATGCAGTTATGGCATTATTACTTTTCTTTTTGATATTAAACTATGCAATATTTTCACTTTAAATTTTTGATTTTCCTGAAACTGCTGAATTGAAGATGTATCATTACTTTGGAAATATATATTAATCTTGGATAGCAGTATATGATATATCAACAGGAGATGATTGGTATGGAGTAGTTATTCTTAGTACTACTTATGGAATTTATTACATAGGTTTTCTATTTTGTATTTCTTTGGTGTTTATAGTAAATTATTTTGGTTTTGGATTATCATTTGTGATTATTCTTGACGGTTTTGCAAACTATTTGGACATTACAAAAGAAGCAGAAGATGAACAAATAGACGATGATAAGGAGTAAAGCAATTCTTTAGATTTTAATAATTAAGGATCAGAATTCAAAAAAGATAATAAAATTAAAAATGATAATAAAAATATATCCATGAAAAGTCTACTTGAAACTTTAATAGAACCAGAGAATAAAGAAAAATATCATAATATATAAAATGAATATTCATTATTCATAATTTAGAAAAATAATTCATTAAGGAAAATATGTTTTCTTATAACTGAATTTTATCCATTTAAAGTATTGCTCGGTTTAGTTTTATGGTTTAGTTTAATAAATTTAATTTTAATTACTTACTATGATGAATTGAATTCTAATTTTTGGAATAGTTTTGAAATAATATAATGTATCTTTAACCTATTAATATTAATTGATGCAATAACATAAATTATTACTTATGGAGCTATTGCACAGGATGGATATTTTAGTAGTATTTGGGTTAGTATAGACTTTGTATATGTTGTTAGTTATTTCCTCTATTTAGCAACTAATCATACTGCCTTAAAATGGATCCTATATTTAGGGTATTTACGTCCGCTTAAAGTAACATCAACATATGGCTTTTTTGTTAATGAAAGAGGGGCTATCATGAAATCATTTTCTGATATTTTAAGAATTTTCTATGTTATTTTATTATTTTGGTTTATATTTGCCATTTTTGGCATGACTATATATAAAGATAAACTTGGTTATTGTGAATCCTATTTTAATTATGGAGTTGGAAGATAAGACTGTTAAGGTGAATGGAAAATCTATCCTCATAATTTTGATAATATAATTGAAGCTATGTAATCATTATTTATTATTTCTACTCTCGATGGTTGGGGTATTACTTTTTTTGTTTGTATTAATAGTGCTTCAGAATTAACAGGACCAATGAGATTTAATAATGAATGGATTTCTTATTTATTTTTTTTTAGTTTTACTTTTATTGGGGCACTATTTTTCTTATAATTCTTTGCAGGAGTTATTTTTGTTAATTTTTAATAGAATAAATAATAATTATTAAATCCAGATTTAACTTTAGATCAAGAATTATTTTTGAAATTAACTGAGATTATTATGATGGATACTCCTAATTACTCTAAACCTCCAAAAAAAGGGTTAAGATTAAAAGCTAAGAATCTCTTGGAGAATAAAACCTATAGTTCAATTACAAAATTAAGTTTAATTCTAAATTTATGTAATATATATATAATATATTAGTTACTTTAATGCTTTTTTTCGAATAAGGCAGCACAAATTTCTTAAATACTTTAAATTGGCTTAATCACTTTTTTAGTCTTATATTACTAATAGATTGTACTTTAAAACTATTTACTTATCATATTAAAAGATTTTTTGATGATGTTTGGAGATAAATGTAATTAATTTTTGTATTATTGGCTTTATTCGATTTCTACTTAGATGCTTAATTTAATTTTTATATGAGATATGCAAGAGCTAGTAGAGATGATCCATATTTTATATGGTTAAGAATTTTCATTCTAAATAGATGCTTAAGAATGTCTTTAATTATTTAATTATTTACAAGAATAAGAAAATTATTAAATGTGATTTATTTTAATAAAATGGCAATTTTAAGAATTTTAGGATTATTTATAACTGTTCTATCATGCTATTCATATATAGGTTGTGCACTTTTTGGAGAAGCTGATTCAGGTTCTATTTTGAATGATTAATTAAATTATAATAATTTTTTTTTTGGTTTATTAGCTAGCTTTAAATGTACAACAGAAAATGGATGGAGATTTATATTTGTAGACTCATAAAATTTTATGAAAGAATCTAAAAGACCTTGGATTTTAGCTTCAATATTTTATTATAGTTTAATATTTATTGGAGCTAGAGTTTTGATGAATTTAATTGTTTGTGAATTAGTTTAAGAATTTGAAAAATTTTATGATACAAGTAGCAGTTGTTTAGAAACATATGTAGAAACAATTGATAAATTTCGAACTCTCTGGTGTAAATATACTGAAGAATTTTAAGGAACTAAAATGTAAACTAAATACTTAGGACACTTTTTATTAGATTTAGAAGAACCTTTAGGTGCATAGAAAGGTGATAATATATGGGATGCAGCCAAAAAAGCATCAAGTTTTGAGTTAAAAAAGGATTTTGTAGGTTGCCTTACTTTTAGAAATCTACTTTATGAAGTCTTTAAATAAGCATTTAAAGAGAGTATATTCAAAATTACTACAGGAGCTGGTAAAACTATAATGAAAGAGAATGATAAAAAAATAAAATATAGATTGTACAATTAAAGATCTCATCATTTTAGAAGAGATAGAGTAAATGAATAAGTAGATATATAAAGTAATTTCAATATTCTTTAAGAATATTTATATCTTTATATGGCTTTAAAAGCTTGGAAAAGTTTCTCAGAATATTTTTTTAATATTGCAGGAGAAGTTTCAAATACAATTGATTTTACAGAAAGTGATGTAGATGCTAAGATATCTGAAATAGAAAGTGAGAATAGTTAAATTGATGAATTAGAAGTTGAAAATTCTAGAATTTAGATTAAAAGAAGACCAACAAAAGAACATTTAAGAAGACCTACTGATGTTTACATTTTACCTTATTACAATGAAGTTTAAATTAAAGAGAATTATATATAATCGATACTTAAAGCTACAGATTAATAACAGTAAAAAGTTTTTAAATCAATCTCAATCATTAAAAAGAAAGAATAGTTAATATAATATAAAGAATATAATAAAAGAAGAGATGCTATAGATAAACCAAGTACATCCAGAAATAGATATTAGTATGGATATCATGAAAGAATAACCAAATAATAATTAGAAGAAAAATCTGATAATAGATTACTTTCAAGATTTGATCCTACTAAAATGCCAAGCGCATATAATATTACAAAAATTGCATCAAAATTAAAATGAAAGATAAAGAATATATTGATAGTATTTCTAAACTAATATTGTTTATCATAATTATTTTAATTAGGTTTAAATTTCTAAATTTATTTTATTATTTTAATTAAAAAAATAATATCATAATACTACTTTTGATGATTTATTATCTTTTTATATTTATATTTATTCTAACAAATATAATAATTTAGTTTTATTTAAAATTAATTCAATTTCATAAATCCTTTTAATTAATATTTACGCTTTAACTGCAACAATTATAATTAAACTTATATCTTAATTAATATTTGCTTAGTTCTACTTAAAATTACTTTTGGTAATTAATAATCTATACTTACTATATGTTATTTTATTCCTTAATATATAGATGGCAAAAACAAAAATTGTTCATTCTACTTTAGATGAATTTTTCATTTAAAAATAATAAATTAATCTAAATTATGATTCTCTTAAAATAGGAATCTTTATAACATTTATAATTAAGTAAAATTTTCTATTAATTTTTGAGAAATCTCAATCATCTTTTAAATCTTAATGATTTTAAAGTTCCAAAATAATGTTAACAATACCATCTAAGATCATGTATGCTATAATCAAATGCTGTATGTTAAATTTAGTTTTGAATAAATTTCTGGAGAGCTTTGAATTATGGTTATTTAAATGAATATTATTTATGCTTTGATTATATCTTATATAAGCACACAGTTATATTGGTTCTTTAATGCTAATTTAAGTCTGCTTTCTATATCTTAATAAATTATACATATTAAGAGAGACACCTTAGATAATTATTATATTATATAAACTTCGCTGAAGGCTCTTTGCACCTAAGCTTTTATTATTAAATTATCAAACCAAAAATTTAGCTTATTTTATTATTTGCTATTTCCTTAATTACATTATCTTTATGAATTGTATCACTCATTATTTTAAAGTAAAATAATTTATATATCTTAATTCAAAATCTTAGTTTTATAATTAATAATTATTGTAAATTAAAGGAGTTGTTTTATTTGACAAAGTAAATGTTTTCAATACTTTTTTTCAAGTTTAAATTGCCCAGAATTTAAATAAAAAAATATAATATTTTAATCATCTTGAAGTATTATCTTGTTATATAATTCTAGAAACTGATTATTAAGCTTTGACACTAAACCAAAAAGAATCCTCAAGGTATTATCTAATTTTATAATATTAACACAAAATTTAATGCTGTTGCAACTAAATCTTATTAAATTATTGTAGGCTAATTAAAAGCGAACAATAAGCATAATTAAGAGTAATATATATAGAAAAGATTTTAATTTAAGATAACAATACTAGTTTTTATTTTGAAATTTAAATCAATTTATAATTCTTGTTGTAGACATATGGGATCTAATTAAAATATACTAAAAAAATTAAAGATGTAGAATTAATTGAATGATTAGCTAGTTTTTATTAAATATGTTTTAAGTATATTTTTTTCTTTATGATTTAAGAAAATTATTCATTTGATAATCAAATTAACATAAAATCTGCTTAATAGTCAGTAATTTATTTAGGTTTAATTATTTAATTAGTGATGAAATATTTTATTTCCCTTTGATGATGAGCTTGATCAATAATAGAAAAATAATGGTTACATTATTGATTTCTTTCTATTTCTATATTATAATATTGGTGAATGAAATGTGATTATTAAGAAATTTTACATATTAGATTTAGTTGACATTTGATTATCAGAAATTTGAATTTAACAATACAGAATCTTCTAAAAATTTTTATATAAAAATGCTTAAATATCTATGTATTCCCCCATATAATATATATATTCTTATTAATATTTAAAATCTTAGAAGATTTGCAGAAATTAAGTATTAAAAGAATTACTTACGTCTTAGATCTTTAATAAAGTGCTTAGTTGAACATTTATTTGTTTAAGGTTTACCTATTCACAAAAGTTCCTTTAATACACATATTCGATATTGATGATTTTATTGTTCTTGTGATCTTACTCACAATTTGCTTCCATTTAAATTTTGAAAAAAAGAAAGTATTTTATTTACTATATATATATATAACTCGATATATTTAATCATGATGGAGGTCACTTAGTTTGATTTTTCATATATTAACTAAGAATTTATATTCTTGTTTATTGTAAAAGAGACTCCATTTAAGAGATTATTGTTTTTAATCTCTAACATTACTGTAATTTTAAGACATCTTTATTAGAAATAAGAGATTTTAGTCTTTTACATGATGGAGCATCAGTTTCAGAATCAACTTTCTTAATTTTTTTTGATTTTCTGTTAACATGTTTAGTTTATTTTTTTGGTGCTTCTTCAACATAATTAAACAAAAGCACAGGTTCTTCTTATAAATAACCATCAAATGTATTAAGTTATTCAGGCTCTTATTAAGCACTTTAGTCATATTCATAGTAGTATGATTGATTCGTTTATTCAATTAGTTGTTCGTTTATTAACTCTAGATATAAATATAGAATTAATACATTAAGAGATTTGTTCTTCAAAGTCAATCGGATAGAAGTTCATAGAAATTGAAGATAATTCTTGTTTTTAATTATATTAAAAATTTCATGATCTAATCATTTTATTTCCTTTGCGTTTTTTTGGTTTATATAAGTTTATTTATCTTTATTAAAACACTAAACATAATATACAGTTAATTATATTAATATGCATAAACATAAATATTTATTAATATAGAGAATATAAAATTGATCATCTTCTTCTTTATTATTATTAAGTAAATTACATTCCTGGAAATGAAAATCCAGAAAATCCAGAACCTCCTTATTAAGCAAAATCTCCAAATTAGAATGGAAATCCCTATGCTCCTCTCATATTCTAACCCATTCCTCCTAAATTAGTTGTAAACATAGTTTTAAATCCTCCTGGAAATTCTCCACCATCCATATTTCCAAATCCAAATTCAGCTCCTCCATCACCACCAAAAAACATTTTAAATATTTAAGAAGGATCAATATTAGTTTCAAAACCTCCAGCTCCACCCATAGGATCATTTGGATCAACTCCCATATCATATTATTGTCGTTTTTATTTATCACTTAATATACTATAAGCCTCTGCTATTTCTCTAAATTTTTTATCAGCTAATTTCTATAATAATATTATTAAAAATATACTTTTTATTCTTCGTTTTCTTTATTTTTATCTGGATGCCATTATAAAGCTAATTTTCTATAAGCCTTTTTAATATCAGCTTCTGTTGCATTTTTATCAACTTCTAATATCTTATAATAATCCTTTTTTGATAATTATTTCTGTTTTCTTGTTATATCACTTATTTTCTGTCTCATTTATTAAATTGAATTTTGATCCAGTTCCATAACTTTCTAATAATCGCTTTGTGCTCCATCCAAATCTCCTAATTCTTATCTTGAATCCCCTCTCCTCAAATATGATTTAAAATATTTGTCATTTAATTCAATTGATTTATCAAAATCATTTACTGCTTTTCTATGATCCTTTAATTTTTAATGAGCTAACCCTCTATTTGCATATATCAATGAGTTAAATTTGAAATTATTCTGATCAACTTCTAAAGCTTTTGTATAAAATTCAATAGCTTCATTAAATTTATTAGAATTTAAACAATCATTTCCTTTCGATTTATAATTATCTTAATTTTTTGCAGCTTAATAAGCTGCTTAACATTTTTTGTTATTCTAATCAAGTCTAACTCCTTCTTAAAGAATAGATTTTGCTTTATCAGGACTTCCACCATATAATTCTATTAAACCTTTTAAATAATATGTTTCAGCTCTTGGTCCATATTTATCTTAAATAAGTCTTAATTATTCTTATGCTTAATTAATATTGGCAGTTCTAGCTAAACATTCGCAATATAATATTTGAATATCAACAGCATCTGGAATTTCCTTAACTACTTTTTCAATAGATGTTAATGCTTCTGTATTTAAACTGGCGTCCAAATTTTGCTTGGTTTGTTATAAATTAGAAATTAATTCTTTTATTTATTACAGTTCCTTAAGAGACTAGTCACTTTTATCTTATTTAACTATTTAATCAAAAATCGGTTTAGCTTCTTCTAAATATCCTTAATATTGTAAGCTAAGAGCTTTTCTTCTAAGAAATTTAATATTATTAGGATCCAAACTAAGAGCCTTTTCACAATCTTTTAAACATTTGTTATATCTAATGATATTAATAGTAATATATACTTTTTCATTTGAAGAAAGCAAGCAGCTCTATTACCATAATAATTCGGTTCATTCGAACATAGTTCTAGATTATTATTATTTTTCATACCTATAGCTTTTTCATATTCTTCAGCTGCATTTGAATATTTTCCTCTTTTAAAATAATCATTTCCTTTATTTTTGTATTCTTCAGCTTATTATCTTAGTTTATCATTGGCTGTATTTTGTTCCACTTCCATCAATAATAATTTAAAAAAAATAATATTTTTTCCATCGTTTTCCAGAATCTTCTTAAAGCATAAAAGTCATTATAATTAATTAGGTAATAATTATAGAAAATTAGAAAAAATTAATATGTTAGAAAATTACTACTTTAATAATTATGAATATTTTATTAAACTAATAACTTTTAACATAGCTATAAATTATTAGAATGTGTTTATATTAATTAATATAATAAATGGGGATTTGCCAAAAAAAAATTCAAAGTACATTAATTAAGCAAATTGGCCCTACTGATTTAGAAAACTTAATTACAATGATTAAGATTCTTCAATTTGGTAGATTTCTAATTCAATATTGAAGATAAAAATTAACAATAATACATAGTGAAAGATCGATCTGATTAATAAGAAAAGATTATGACTGTAGTACAAAAACTGAGAGATGAACAATTAAATTTTATTTTGAACATAAGCAGTTAAAATATTCATAAAATAGAAAAAGTATATTAAACTGAATAGTATTCAATAATTTTATAATTGTATTAATTGCTAATTATTACAGAAAACCATAAGCCTAAACAATAATTGAGTATTGTTGCATGAAAGACACATTTGATGATGTATAAGTTAAATAATTATTCAAATAATTGATTTAAACATTAAAGATGTTAAATGATTTAAACATAATATATTTGTAATTATTTATATAGATGTAGTTTACATTCTCTGAATTAAATTTTAGTAACTCCTGAAGGAAACATTTTAATTAATGGAATTTTTATGAAATAAAAAAAGGAAACATTTTATTTATCAATCTTTAATCCTCCAGAAACTGAAGAATCTGATGTAGAAAAATAAAATATTTGGAAATGTGGGATTTTACTTTATATTTTATTAAAAGGATCTTTACCTAATAAATTCAAATATCTGTATCCTTATACAGTGAAAGAATCAAAAAAATAAATATTATTCGATCCTGAAGATCCCACCATTCCTTTTCTTTAAAGAAAACTACTGATAGAAATGTTAAATGAATAACCAGATTAGAGATTGACATACAATCAAGTCTTACATAATTAATGGATAATTGGAAATTCAAATAATGTAACCCCTAGATAAATTATGAATAGAGAAGTAATTTAGTTTGACAAATATTTATTATAATGCATTTAACTTGATTAATTGTTAAAGGAATTTATTGAAGTTTACTCATATATTAATATAAGACATAATTCAATCTTAACATCTTTTTCAAAGTTTGACTTGAATAAATCTCAAAAGATTTAATTTAAAGAAATCCATTATATAAAGTAAGTTTTAAAAAATGAGGCTCTTATATTAAGCATTTTAATATTTAATGATTCTAAAGATTTCATTCAGTATGAAGGTAAAGAATTCTGTTAAATATTATAGTTTGTATTTAAAAATGGGAAAATCAAATGATCAACTAATTAATATCAAGTCTTAAATCTTGTTTTCCTAATTAAGAAGTTAAAAAATCTTAAGTCATTAATTATTTATAACCAAAGAAGAAGAAATATGAAGATGGATTAATTTTAAGTGATACTTCTTAAATGATTGCCAATCTAACAAAAGATATTTATCAATTTGATGAATTGATAGTTGAAATTTAAAATGGAATCATTAAAAAAATTAAAGAATAAATGAAAGTCTAATAAATCTTTATTAAATCAGAAGAAATATAAAATGAATTTGATTAATTAATAAATATGTTAAAAACAGACTAATTATATTAGACTAATAAAGTATAGTAAAATTAAATCAAATAAATTTAAATAATTTTATCGAAACATTAATAATTAAATTAGATTCATTAGAAGGAAATACGATAAAACTTAGAAGAATTTGATAAGTTAGACAAATAGAGGAAATACAAATAAATTTTAAGTTAAATGATAAATAAATTAGAATGATGATTATTAATTAAATCAATTATTTATATTAGTTGGTTATGAAGTTCAAGCATATTTGTATATTAAAAATAAAAATATTGTAAATCCTTTGGAAGAAAAAAAAATCCTTTTTATTCATAAAATAGTATTGCTTATACTTCTATACACTTAGCTGTTCATTCTATATAATTAAACTATTATAAATATGTAGTTATATCGAGATATCAATTGAAGAATAAAAATTATAGCAGGATTAAAAATAAAATAGAAGTTGCAAAAGGGAAAAAGGATATAATAAAGGATTTAGTTTAAGATTTAAATTTTAAACTATTTATATAAAATATTATTAAACTTTGAAGTAATTTGTTAATTTTAATTTAGGTTCTGGTAAATGCAAAAAAGAGTATAATGTCTATATTTACAATATTTTGCACCATGATTGAATACTTAATATTTATAATTAAATTATTATTATTTTGATTTTTTTGATTAATAATCATATATTTTGATTAAATGAGTAAGCAACAATAGGAAATAGAGATGCATGATGTATAACAATAGGATACATACTTATCCCATCTTGATTTATTGAAAGAAGATGATAGCCATCCTATAATGTGGTTATTACACATTTCACTAAAAGCATGTGCCTTTTTTTCGTAATTATATTTTATTTTAATCAAGGTATTTGCTTCTTGGTTATTTCATTAAAAATATATTTTATGAGATGATTATTTTATTGATTTGTCATGGAGTTGATTTTTATTTAGTAAAAAATGTTACCGGAAGATATTTAATCGGAGTAAGATGGTACACAGATTTAACATTTCATGGTTAAGAGATTTATAAATATGAATTTTATAACAAAGGTGAGGTGAATGCTATTGATTCAACAGTATTTTGGTATTGCCAATTTGGATCATCTTGTTTGTGGGCATTCTTTGTTTTTGCCAATATATTTTAATTTGGATTTATAGATGTATGGATTTATTAATCAAATAGATATTTTTAGCAGGTATTGGTGCATGTTTGAATTGGATTAATTTATGGGGATATTATAAAGGATCATAAGAATAATAAAAAAAAATGAGAAATATTAAACAATTTCTAGCCAAAAAGGGAGCCAAATACTTGATTAATTAAAAATGACTAATTATAGTTTTAGTTTTATTTGTGTATATTTACTAAAATAAACATTAAATGAATTAATGGAGTAGAAACCCATAAAATTTGAAATTTGTATTGATTATTTAAGTAAAACTTGAAATTTTAGAGACTTATCCTTATTCAGGGGCAATATCGCTGTAAGTGACGTACCAACGGATACGCGAGATTGCTAATTGAAAACTACTCCAATGCGAGTGTACGATTTCCTTGCGAAATCGTTCACCAATTTCTGAAGGGTCGAAAGACTCAACCTCTCTTAAATTAAACAAACGAAATTTATATATGTATATGTATATAAAATTAATAAATTTTCAAAAATATTATAATTAGATATTCTTTAAAGATTTTAGAAATGATTTGAATTTATTATCAATTCCCAAATTTTGTATACGAATTACTACTATCTATTTAATTAGTAATATAAATTTAAATAATTAATTTTACATCAAATATTTAAAGAGACTACATTAGATTGAATAGCAATCTAATAAAACCTTATTCAAAGTTTACAAATATTCACTTAAAATGTTATTTCAATTAACAAAAATTCAAAATAATATTTGAAGTAAAATAATTGTTTACAAATATTATTTTTGTACTTTATCATGAGCATATTTAAGTATCATTTTATATTTTAATAATAAAGTATTTAAATCAATAAGAAATATAAATTTTCATAAAGAATAATACAAAATTATTATATTTGATGTTAATAAATCAATTTAGATGCGTAATTAAATTTGATATCACAATATTGCATCTAATTTCATTGTAATTTCTTAAAATACTTCTTCAACTGTTTTATCTGCTTTTATATGGATACATTGTGAAAGTGAATCAAAATATTCTAAATAATATTTAAATTATACATATAATTGGCCTTGTTGACTCATTGTATGTTTTCAATCTTTTAATCAGTGTTTCATCATTATCATCTGATCTCCCACTTTCCTATGCTCTTATTTTGATTCTATTTTTTAATGTCTCCTCATCGCATTCAAAAAAAAATAATTTCTTAAACTCTACCTTGTCACCCATCAATTTAATCCAAACATCAAAATTTTCTTGATTTCTTGGGAATCCATCAATTAAAAACATTTTGTCTAAACCCTTAGCATTCATGGCTTATTCTAGTAAACCTATAGTTATGTGGCTCTAACATATTATGTATTATGTTACTGGGACAATTTATCCACTCTTAATGATTTCTTCTATTAATTCAGCATTTTTAGTTTTTTTAGATCTCTTTGAAATAACAGTTAAAGATATACTTCTTCTCTCAATAAGTCTCCAGCAGATAAGTGAACAAAATGATACTTTTCAACCATTTTTGCACTTTGTGTACCCTTTCCTGCTCCAGGTCCTATTTTTTATGGATCAATAAGAAAGTACCTCCTAAAACAAAAAATATTTTTGGCTTAACTTAATCCATAATAAATTATATATTTATATTTCACTAATACTTTCTATAGTATTTTTTTGATTTATGAGTTGATTTAGATCTTCTTTTATATCCATCGCTACTATCTGATTTATTTCTTTGTCTTGATCGAGATCTTTCTTTACTTTCTTACATTTTAGTAGATTCTATAATATCAAATTGAAAACCTACTTTCGTAATCATATTTATAAGTCTTAGGATGTCTTCTTTCAAACTAAATTCCACTATAATATTTATTAGTTTGATATTTATCAGAATCTACAGATTCTTATCTTTTTCTTTTATATTCTTAAGATTTTTATGAACTATTACTACTGGATCCTAATGTTACATAAAATTATTACTTCTTTTATAATACCCCCTATTTTTGGAGTAATCATTATCTTCATAATATCTTCTACTTGTCCTAGGCCTTTCATATTTATAACTTTGATATTTTTATTTTTATCTTGATTTATCATAATTATGAGATTTTTCATATTTATATTTATCATACCTATCCACAGGACTTCTTTAACCATAGTTATATTTATGATGATGAGATTTATGCTTTTGTTTAGTTGACATATCTCTACTTTTCCCTGATTCTGAACTGCTTTATCTTTTTTGATTTTAATTATTGCTAGAATCTGAGGAACTACTAGCACTGCTGTTTTTCTGTCTATCACTTTTTTTACTGTATTGAGATTGTTGAGAAATCAAAGGAATAATAGGCAAATTTTATAGTTTTGGAGTATCATCCTCTTAAATACTATATTATCTTTTAAAGGAATCCTATTAATAATATCCATCTAATTGAGTTTAATCAGGTTAATGTCTTTTAAAACCTAGAATAGCATTTAGAATCTTTTTAGTTAATATTACAAGATTCTTTTTTCTCAACATTTATTCTTATTCAGTTAAATTCTTTTAAATTTCTTTTCCTAAACAATATTAAATATATAATTAAGTTTCATAATCTCTAAGTAATGATGGATAACAACGTTTAACAAACCAGTTATCAAATTTTTAATCTCTATATTTTAAGATGTTAAATTAATAAAAATATGGAGTAATTAAATCCCAATTTTTCATAAATGCCATATCATTAGTCATCATAGTATTTTAAAGGTATTTAAATACATATCTACACATTTGCATCGACATTTAATCTTAAAATTATTCTAATTTTAATTAACAATCTTCCTGAATCATCTCAAAAAACATTAATTTTGTTTATTTAATCTAATTTCTCAGGCATAATATTAAAATAGTCATATTCTTTCGAGGATGTGAAGCTTCAAACAATAATACTTTTGTAGAGGATGAATCTTTTTCAATTCTCTATTTAACTTATTTACATTATTCTTTATATTGTGGAGAAATAAGTACAGTGAAATAAGTCATTTCCTTTTCATTATTAGTTTCTTATTCTAAGAGAACTTTTATAGCATTGCTTGTCTCTTAAATTTATTAAAGAGTTCCAATTAAACAAACTTCTTTTTCCCTATACTATATGTAAAAGAATGGATGATTAATATCTCTTTAAGTTTATTCTCCTTTGGCATTATAAACAGAATCTCTAGAAATTCTTATTTCAGCATGTTATTTTAAATGATACATATTTTATTGAACAGTTTTAGTTTCACTTCTACTTATATAGAGTCTTTAGACACATAATGTTTTTAAAATCTTTGAAATTTCTTAAACAGTTAATTCAATGTTTTGTTTAGACCCTTTAATTTTTATTGGAGTAGCTCTGTCCATAGGAAATATTTCTTCACTATGGGCCAATGATTTATTATAAATAATGTTTACTTCTTACTTTTTATCTAGACTGTTACTATTCAAATATATTATTAAATAATTACAATTTCATAATCAATCTTTTTAAATAAATGATTGGTACTTTAATTTAACCTTCTATAATTCCTAGTTCCTTTTTAAGTTCTTTAATAATTTATTCAATCATGGTTAGAATTGATCTGAAAATGTTAATTTATTAAACAGATCCAATAACAGTTAAATTGTTTTCTTTTTTAAAGAAATCAGCATATTATTAATCGATTTATTCGAAGCTAATTTTATTTCCTATTTTGTAAATTAATGGGGCGTTCTTTTTTACTACCTTTTATTCAAGAATATTTATTTTAAAACATTCTTTTTTGGTATCAATATTTTGAAAGTTATAAATTTAGATTTATTCAATTTATTATTATAATTCTGAATCATCTTTATATTATTCTTCAAACTTTTTTTAGGCAACATCAACAATAGATTACATCTATTAAAGTTTGCCACTATTTTATGGTTATAAATCTATGGACTATTTAACAAATTAATCTAAATTGTTTAAAGAAGTACCAGTAGACTTAATACTTTTTGATGGAATGGGAAGATCTGAAATATTATTATTATCTTAATCTTCTTTTTTATTACAATTGATGTCTTCTTCTATTTTATTAATTTATTATTATTAATGTTATTTTTATTATAAATATTCTCTAAGAGTTTGTTTTTCCAACGATTTCATCATCTTATATCGATTATCATATTCACTATCAGAATCACTTGATGATGAAGATGAAACATCAATCTTTTTCTTATTTTTTTTTTCATTGTTCAATTACTTTGCTTTTTATAACAATAATCCTTCAATTTTTTACTTCTCTTTTTCCGATTCCACTAATATTCTTTTTTCATCTTAACATTCTTAACAATACCAAGCATCTTTAGGTACTGAAGATAATGGAGGTATTAAACATAATAAATGAAATCCACAATTACATTTGTCACATAATAATAATTATTCATCATCCTAAGGTGTTTTTGTTTAACATATTTTGCATACCATATTTTCTAAATGTTCTTCCCACTCTTCTTAAGTTACATCAGTTGGTTTTAATCCTAAATATCCTTTACATTTATTTGCTCCGCACAAACATTTTGTCAAAGGAGTATGAAAAACATCAAATTAATAATCAAATGTTAATTCTTCATCTTCATTTATATCTCTTATAGCAAATATTCCTATACACACTTCGCCTAACACATTCCATTTTTCTGTTATGCAATTTGGCTCACATGAATGATTTATGAATCGAGCTAAATTTCCTTTTGATGTTGGATCTATTACTTCTTAATTGTTAAGTTTCATCAAATATGTACATGTAGATTTCTATTAAAATAAGCACAAAATCAAACCGAATATTCTTGCACTCTTCTTCTTCCAAATGCACTATTTATTTGAAATATCTCTCCAACATATTGCATAATGAATTGTCCTTTCAAAATACGTTCACCTGCAAACAACCCCATTCCTTTCCCTCCACTACGCAAAGGATATACACATGCATCATCATGTTTCTAAAATCTTCTATTTTTGCATTATTCTGCACAAGGACACAACTCTACATCGCATTCTGTACATGTGAATCTATTTAAGCATCTCTCCCCACAATTATATGAATATTATGGACCTTAAGGTCGACTATTTTTCAACAATTTATGTACTTTTATATTTAATCTTCAGGACACATTATACATGAGCAAACTAATGTCTCATCTCTACTGACTCTGTATTATTTTCTTTCCAAATATTGATTCTTTTTCAATAATGTAAAGTATTTAAAACTCTCTTTCAATCCCTACAATCTTGCAGGATTACCTTATAATTTAGAAACTATCTTGCATCATAATTAATGTTGATTACATTTTTATTTTTAGAGGTTTCTTTCAAAATAGATTAATCATTTTTCTTTGTTTTATTACTCTCATCCAATTACATTAATTTAAAATTATTATCATTATAATATATTAGTAATAACTTTTGATGGACAATTATGTTTGCATTCATCACAGCACACCAATCTTATTGGAACTTCTTTAATCAATATTTTTTTCTCATTTTCATTCAATTCTCTTTCCTTATAATCTTTTTAAGCTTTTTACTACATTAAATTTAAACTATTTTACCTTAAAACTTATCTACTACTCAATTTCTTTTATAAATGCTTATTTCTCCATAGATTTATCTAATTATTTTTATTTTTCATATTATTCTTCTAGTTATTTTTATTACATCATAGTGTAATACTCTTATTTTTTTTTATCCTCTTCATTTTTTCTTTTCTGTTCATTAATTTTGACTTAATTTTAAATTTCTTATTTAAATTATTCCATCTGTTATTATTTTGCTTTTTCGGTTGTTTTTTGTATTTTTTCATTACTTTTCTGTTCATACTTTATTTGTTCTTATTCTATTTTATTAATATCATCCTATTATTTTTTCTACTTTTATTTTTCTACTAATGTTTATTTCCAATAATTTATCAATTATCTTTATTATTAGGCTTTCATCTATTAATTATGCAATTATTCGTTATCTAATTATGTCCAATATTGAGATTCTATTATATCAGATTTATTATTTTATAACTTTTGTTATATTTTTTCTTCTTCTTTAAATGAAATTTAATTTTTAAGATCTCTTAAATAATATTATTACAATTTTTCTTTTTTTTCTTATTACTTCAACTTATTAAGATTATTATCTTTCTCTAATTATTTAAAAAAATTCGCTATTTCACTTTATTCATTTTATTATTCAGTTTTAACTCTTTTTTAATGCATTTAGATTAAATCTCCATTAATTTTATGATATGTAAACAACTTCCTTCTATTTTCTTCGAACAATTAATCTCTATATTGGTTTTCTTAATCTATTGATTATTTAACATATTAGTACAATTTCTAAATAATGAATTAAATTATTATTACTTGATCTTCTTATCGTTCCTTTTATGCTCTATATTCTTTTTAATTTATAAGAGATCGATTTAAACAATTATTGCAAATTTTTTTAAGTTTTGGATTAGATGGAGGAGTCATCAATAATCCTGGACTAGTTTTAACATATTAAGCAGATATCGTAGGAGTCAAACATTTTTTAGGAGTATTTGTATTTGATTGTTTTATTGATTCATATTTCTATCTCATTTAGCGAATGTCTTGCATAAACTGACAAATAAAATTTATTCCAAATAAAAATGATTATTCTGTTCTTATTAAATTATGTTGTTGCATAAATTTTATACTGTGATGTAAAAGTTGATGGAATAGAAAGAGGGTATCTATCATTCTAATTGCAATGTGATTAAACACCTTTATCTTGTCAAAATATAAAAGAACTTTAAGAATTTAATCTTACTCATATTTCAGAATCTAAAATGGAAATAACAAGTACTCTCATAAATAAAAAATGGAAATCTGAAATCAACAATTTGTATACATAGTTTGGATCAATTGGTTAAAAAAGAAACATTGAATCTGGAGAAGTTGATCAAACCTATACTATATTTCTTAATAAATAAGAATTTGATGGACCTAAGAGCTAATGGTTAGTAATTGGTTATATTATTCGTTAAGAAGACAAAGAGTTACTCAATTATTTAAAGTGGACATCCCAATCTTCAAATCAAATTCCAAATAGAGATATTAAATTTAAGTGCTCACTTTGATTTTTTATTATATTTTATAATTATATTATACAAACCAATAAAGAAGAATCGAATCTAAAACTTATTATAAAAAATTAACAATTTTAATTATGATTCACAATTTATTATATTTATACTTCAATTATTTATGAATGTTTATCATAATTATTTTTAGTAATATACCAAAAATGTTTCTGACTTGTTGTCCTAATGTTTACTCTATGATGCTGAAGACTTAAATTAACTTTATTGATAATGAGATCTTACTATCTCTTGATTTATAGCCTCCATACAAAGCTATTCTAAAAAAAGATTTCTTACATATCTACAAAGATGATGAACCTTAATTTTCTTTACCTTTGTCATATCCAAATCTTATTAGTTGGCAATTTCAAAGAAATTTAGTAGGATTTACTATTAACAATAATATGTATTTCACTGATCAAGCCTCAAAGTTAAAGGAATAATTAAATGGAAGACTATTTTTTTCAAAAATATAAGATTTTTATACTCCACTATAAGTTTTAGGTAAAGGAAGTTCGGCAAAAGTTTTGTTGGTGAAATCTAAGCATAGTGATTAATATTTTGCTGCAAAATGTGTTGAAAAGAATGAACTTATGTATTAAGAAATTGAGATTAATAATGAATTAGATCATCATGCATTTGTCAAAATAAAAGAAGTTTTTTAAGGCGATACTAGTTATTATATTATAATGGATTTGCTTTCAGGGAAAAATCTTTAGTAACTCATAAAAAATTAACATGTTGGCTTAACATTAGATTAAACATAAAAAATAATGCATGTAAATTGATAGTTAAATAGGCTTTATTAAGTGGAATTGAACATATGCACTAAAAAAGTATTATGCATAGAGACATCAAACCTGAGAATATAGTTTTACAAAAAAATAATAATTTAACTACTCTTAAGATAGTTGATTTTGGCTTAGCTACATATACAACCTTAAAAAAGTAAAAATCTTATAAATAATTAGATTTAAATATCCAAAATGTGGAACACCTGGATATGTTGCTCCAGAAATTGCTAATTTGATAGATAAAGATGCTACATACAGCTCTAAATGTGATATTTTTAGTGCTGGTGCAGTATTTTATAAACTCTTAACAGGGAGAGATGTATTTCCTGGAACAGGGTTTAATTTTGTATTATCTTTAAATAAGAAATGTTAAATTGATTTTTCAGTTCTTACTTTAAAGAAAATACCAACCAATGTCATAGTAATCAATATATAATATTGAGGGAACTTGTATAAAAAATGTTATCAAAGGATCCAAAAATTAGACCAACTGCTTCAGAATGTTTAAAACATGAATTCTTCACTTTTAATGATAAACCATCTAGTTCTCAAAAAAAGGCATTTTTTGCTCAAACCAAAGCTGCTACTCTTACTGTTGACTTTTCCTCTCCTGAAGAAATACCTGAATATAAGGGTTCCTTTATTACTAATGACATTGTACCATAAAACTGTGATATGTAAAAAACGATTACAAAATTCAATACCACTGAATTTGAATAATATAATTGAATAATTTAATCATTATATATTATTTTAATCAAATGATCCATCAGTAGGTTTTGAAAATCTTGTTGCAAAAATAGAAGAGTTTGATTTCTTCATTTTTGAAATGGGCGAAGATACACAACCTGTATTTATATTTGATTAATCCAACTAATTTTATTTTTAAATTCGTTTTAATAATGATCCGAGCATTTATGATCTAGTTTGCTTCATTGATTTAAAATTGGATGAATCACTATCTTAGGAATCAATTAATTTTTTTGATTCTTGTCTTAAACTATCAACTATGCTATCAACTTCAGTTTTTTATAACTTAGATATTCTTTTTGCACCATACGAATTTTTAATAAAGATAGAAGGTTCTATACAATGATTAGGACTCAATTAGAATGTTTGAGCTTTTTATAAAGTAACTTTTCTAGGAGATTATTATGGACTAATCCCTAATTCCTACCTTAATTATTACTTCAATTATTATATCTAAGTTTAAATTTGTATTTACCTTTTTAATTTTTGATGAATAATCTTTTGGTATATGATATTTATTATTCAAATAATCAACGTATCTTTCAGAATAAGTTAGTTCATTCTAGATTTCTTATAATTATCTTTAATCAATTAGTATTAGTTTTTCATCTTATTCATTTTTAGTTAGTATGCTTTATAGCTACTAATCAAATGCCGGGTTTGTAACATTTAAGTACTATCCTTCTATAATCAGATATATAACTTTGGCCAAATATCCATCCTCTCTATATTTAACTTTTTCTAAATGCAAGCCTTAGAACATCGTGCTTTTGAGGCCCAACTTTGATCATGGAAGCATCAGTTTTGCAATTAATTCTTGTTAAGAATTTCTAACTAATATATTATTTTACAATCGATTTCATTCTCTTACATCCACTATCTCTTAGCTTTTAGTGAGCTTAGATGAGGTTGAAGTTAATATAGTTATGATCATTTCCTAAAAATCTTCGACATGGAGGCTCTAAAGTGTTTTTATCTAACATTAATCAATTAATTGATTGTAAGAAACTTTTATATAAATATTTTTTTTAATCATTAGAGCTTAATATATCAACTGATTAATTAAAATGAAATATCTAAAAAATATTCATAACTCATTATCAACTGGTTTTACTTTTTCTTCTAAAATAATAATACTTTTAATTCAATTGTAAAAATAAAAAAATGTATAAAAGAATAATCAATTAATTTATTAATAACAAACTATAAAAACATAGAAATCTTTGTATTTATCTTATTTTATCACTTTATTAAGATAAATATTACAATACAAATAACATACTATTAACAACAAGAATATGTAAAATCACACTCCATATGTTTTAAGTCTCTTAGAATTAACTTGTAAAGTTGTATTTTCTACAACATCCTCTACTTCTAATTAAACTTTTTATTTCTTTTCTTATTATTCTTCCTATATTTATTATTTTTAATGCTCTCTTGGATCGATTCCTTTGAGAATTAGTTTTTTATTTCTTTTTGTACTCTTCCTAATTTAAGCTAATAATTTATCAGCTTTATTCTTCTTAATTTTAATTGCACCATCTCTATATGGAGCCAATTTCTTTATTGAAACATATTAATTTAATAGTTTATCATCTGCATAAAGTAAATCATCATTAGTTAAACCAAAATCTTATTTTTCAACATCTATATATTAAAATTTGGTCTTAATTCCACCAGCTATCACATCTTCAAAATCTAAATTATAGTATTCATCAATAATATTCTTCAAATTGGAAGGTAACTTTTCTCTTAATTATTCAGGATTTTCATCAAGCATCTTATTTACATCTACAATTTCAGCTTCAACAAATTTATATCTTTATTAATTTTTATCTTTTTCAAAGCAATCCACACATAAATAATCCTTTTTGCTTTAATAATAATCATTCTCATCAGTCATTTTAATTTAACATGCTCTACAATATTTAAATTAATTTATTAATTATTCAGCTTCTTCTGTTTTAGGTGGTTTACAACTTTTAGGAACTAATGACTTTTTTAATTTATGCTAAGAATGTTATGAATTACAATTCTCACAAAGTGTAAAATCATCGCAAACTTAACAATCCCATCTAAAATGATTGGGTTCTATTGTTTATTTACAAATATCACAAAACCACCATATTGTAACATCTTCTTCCTTTAAGGCTTCCATTTCTCTATTATTATAGATATATAAAATACTCTTGATTTAAATTTTTTTTCATTATAATTGGTATCGTAGGTTTAATTTTGATTACGTTGTCTACATCTAGGGTTTGTTCTTTCTTATCATTTTCTTAATCTTATTCTTACTCATCTTCATTTTATTCCAATTCATCAGGGGATTCTTCTTCATCTTCAAAATATTCTTCATCAAAAATCTTTTCCATCTTTTTGTCAAAATCTTCAGGTTAAAAATCTTTCTTATCAATTTCTTCTAATAATAATTTTGCATCTTTAACTCCTCCTACTTATTGTATTTTTTAAAGTTTTGATATAATTTCATTCTTTTTTGCTACTTTTAATTATTTCAATTCTCTTTCCAACTATTCTTTCTATTCCTTTTCTCTTTAAGCCTTTGCTAATCTCTATCTGTGTCTTGCTGTTTCAGGTTCTTATCTTAATGTATCTTTAAGATCTCTTTCGTATGTTATTAATTAATTTCCTCCCTCTTCTTCAAATCTAAAATTGTATTTTTCTTCAAATTCATCCATTCTTTCTTCATCTTCAGATGAATCAATAATATTATTCATATCATCTTTATCTATCCATCCTTTTGTTAATATATATTTTCTTAAAAACTTATCTTTTTCATCCAAATCTTCTTCATTTCCCCAATATCTTTATAATATATCCTATTCTTCTGGTTTCTACTTTTTTAATAGTTTTTCAAATTCTTTATTTTCATCTTCCACTTCTTTAGCTGTTTTTTATTTTACTTTTAATAAATCTTATTATTATTTATGAGACTTCTTAGCTGCATCTATAAAAGCATTTTTCAATTTTATTTATTCTTCATTAGGAGTCATTCCAATATTTGGCTCATATTCTTCTTCTTCCATTTCCTCTTACTCATTTTCAATTCCTTGTCCTTACAGATCAGCATATGTAACCTTCTTTTTATCTTAGTTTATTAATTCTGGTTCATCAAAATCCTCCTCTTAAAATATCTCCTTTTCTTTATAAATATCTGGATGTTTGTATCTTATTTTTGCAAGAGTTTCAATAAATTTTTGAGTAACTTTATCATTAATTAAATCCCCATTTTCATCTTCAGGAATCTAATCTTCACTACTTTCTTCTTCGTTTAGAATCTCTCCTTTCTTATCTAATAGTTCCCTTTCCTTTTTCTTTTAATACTTCTCAGCAAACTGTTTGTTTATTTTCAATTTGAGTTTTGGTTATTCTTGACCTTCAAATAATTTCATTAATTTTAATAAATGTTATTAAATAAATAAATATTAAACATATAGTGTTTATTAAATTAATTCAAAAATTTGTTTATTTTTTAAATTAACTATCAATAAAGTAACTCAATGACAAATTACATAAATAATCATATCTAAAAATGAGTTCCACCATTTAAATAAAATTCTCATCTAACCTTTTCTTAAAAAAACTAATTATACTTTATATGTCTTACTAAAACTCTGTATATGAATCTGAAAGAACTAGAATAACTTCTGTAAAGAATAATAATTGAATAAATTAATTAAAATACTGAAAAATAATCTAAATTAATCTTCCAAATTTATCCTTCTTGACATAAACGAATTTCTATTTCAATTTTTTAAGATTGGGCTGTCAATTATAAAATTCAAAAATATTAAAATATAGTAGAAAAATAATTTAATCCTTATTCTATTATTTTAGTACAAAAACTTAAGAAAGAAAATTAATTTGTTGATCATTATTAATAAATTTTAGGATCCTATTTATTTTATAATTTTTTAGTTATTGAACATCATTCTAAACGATTTATTTTAAGTGTATCAATACCAAGCAATTATAAATTCGTTATTATTTTATATAAAAATCTTCTAAATTCCACCTAAATGCTGTTATTAAGGAGGTTCAAGCAATTCTGATTATTAAAGTTTTAACTAATCATTTACATTTATTTGTGAATTAATTAAGAGTTGATTTTAACAGTAATGATTTAATTTTTTTGATACACTCATCCAAACATTATTGGAGAAAGAAAGTTACTGAAAAAACATCAAAATTTGCTAAATTTGCTTCAAATCTTCTTTCAACTTAATTTCTTATTTACTTTTTGTGCTTATTCTTTGATAATGACTAATTTGAATTTAAATTTACTAATATTTATAGAAATTTGAGTTAAATCTCATTATTAATTTTTAATTATAAAAATTTTAATTGTTGTTGTTATAACCAAACTTATTACATAAGCTCATGTACAAAGATCTTTTATTTTATTCTTTTTGGTCTAATTTTCTATATAAATAATTATAGATGAATATCATATATATTATAAGTAATTTATTTTAATTAAAATCAGTCATTTTTTCTTCCTTTAAAAAAAAGTTCTTCTTAAAAATTTATAGTATACTTTAAAATAGGTATATATAGGCAGAATGATATGAGAAGAATTGAAAAAATTAACTATTAGTTGCTATTTCATGAAAGTAGTTAAGAGAAATAAATTTTATTTAATTTTAACGAATTATAAACTTAAATCTTATTAATATTAATTAATTAATTACTCATTACTCTAATAATAATTTCAGTAATTTAGTTCTTACCAAATATTATTTTAAATAGATAAGTTAATTTACATAATACTATAGATTCATTTTTTTGTAATTTGAGAGTACTTTTATCTATTAAATAAAGACCTAATTTATTGATATTGTATTAATTAATTTTAATGGGTAATATTTGCATATATAAATAAGAAAATAAGAAAGCAAAAATTATTAAAATAAATGGATACCCTCGTTTGAATTATCCAAACAAGAGAATATTAGTACCTAGTATATAAAATTTGTCATAAAATTTGGATACTTTTGATGAGGATTTTTTTAAAAGTGAATTTATTTTAGATTTCCAACCAGATGCTAATAGAAATCAGAGCACAAGAAAGGTGCAATTAGGTTCAACTCTTGAAGAAATTAATAAATTAAATTTAATTTAATGTCCTTCTTTATGTCACATAGATGAATAATAGGATTTTAATTAAGTTAATTAATTTAATTTGATTGCTCTACATAAGAATCATAATGATGTTAATTAATATGATTAGAAATAAATTAAAAGAAAAAAAAGAAAACCAAAGTTGTCACAACAAAAATAATTAGAATAACCAAAAAGTATTCTCAAAACTCGACATTCATCTCATAATAGTTGTTTTGATGTTAGAAGTTAACGAACTGTAACCTTCAGCCTTTTTTAAAATAAGACAAGAAATTCTAGATCTTTATCACCAATGATAACACCTTTTTCAATGAACAATAAAAAAATAGAGAAAGGAAGCATGTCTTATTTATAAAAGTTTCGCTATTTTTGACATTAATTTACAGTTATAAATATAATATTTCTTAATCCAAGCAATATTAAACTAATAATAAGAAATTGTTTAGTTTGTTTTAATTAGTCATAATTAATGATTATGAATTTCTATATAAGAAAAAACATTATTAAATGCTTTAATCAGATTTCTTTTTTTACTTTATTGAAATAATGAAGATTAAAAGAAAATATTAAATATATTATAATAATATTAAATTATAAATTGTAATTATAGATCTTAAAATTTTATATTCTTTAAGGAAATTTATTAAGAAATAACGAAATTTTCGATTATAAATTTGTATCTATTATTAATAAGACTTATCAACAGCATTTTTATGGTTATGTTTCTCCCCCATCTATTTTGATATTTTGTGAAATTTTTTCACCATTTTGAGAATTCTAATTTTATCCTCTTCTAACTAGTATCTATTAAACTAATTCCGTATACATTTCTTTAACTTAAGCGCCTGTTCTTGCCGAACATTCAAAATATTTAATTTAATACTATTTTAAGAAAATAAATAAATACCTTTTAAGCCAATTATTGACCTTCTAATGTGGTTACTTCTCTTTATTATATATCACACTTATTTGCAACTAAAACAATCGAAATTTGTTCACAATCAATTTATTCTTTTAAATTATCAATCCATGTTTAAACTTATTAAAATGAATTTTTATCAACGACACTATAAACTAAAGAGACTCCCTAAGCATTTCTATAAAATATAGGGGTAATAACTCTAAATCTTTCTTAACCTAAACACATAGAATTTTAATTACCTGCTGTGTCCCAAACTTAAACTATTACCTGTTTTTCTCCTTAAGTAAGAATTTTTTATCTATACTCTACTCCTAGTGTTGCTTAGATGTTTTCAGAAAATTTTTCATCAACGTAACGATTTAAAAGGGATGACTTTCCTACGGCACCTTCACCTAACATTAGAATTTTGACTTTTTCTGTCATTTTATTTTAAATTTATATAAATAATATCACTAAGCTAAAGTTTATAATTATTCTTTTATTTTACACAAATTGTTGTGAAAATTATTAACTTCATTTTAATTAAGTTAAAATGTCACATTCTCCTTTGTATTTGTTTAAGTATTTAAAGTCTCTAATTATAAAAATAATACAGGCATATTAACCTTGTTATATTATTAAAAGATTATACCTTCTATTAATTATGAGTCTGAATTTATATATCTACTCTCCAATCAATATCAATAAGTGAATCTGCTTAACAAATTTCTCGATTTGTAATTTTATCACACACTAAAAGTAGAATATTAATAATCTTACGTTCAGAGATTTAAATTATAGAATCTGTAAGCAATTTTGCTAATTATTAATCAAAATTAGATGGAAATAATTGTAATATTGCTTATTCATTCCATTACAATAATTCTGCATTTTCTAAAAGCTTCACCAAACCTATAATGAGTGTATGAGCTTATTTTTCAGTCAATTATAAATCTTAAGGCAATGAAGCACTTACAGGTGTTTCCATAAACTCTTAAAATGAATTGAGTTTGTTTCTAAACAAATAAGCATATTCAAATAGTTTCCTCACGTATTTTTTTGACGGTAATTATGATAAAAGTCCAAGGATTTAAAAATTCATTATTTATTTTAATAACCCATAAAATCTGGGATTTGTGATAAATATTTAAACAATTAAAATACATTTATTTTCTTCGATCCTTCCCTGGTCAGATTGACCAAATGATGAGCGAGATTTAAATCCAATTGCGGAATCAAGTCTGGTCTCCAAACTCTTGTTACGCATGGACTTAAAACTATCTGACTATACCTATATAAATATATATATATTTAATAATGTTATTATTCATCCTATATTAATCTTAAAATTAGGATGGTATAATATATGTATAACTCTAATATTATTCAAGGTATTGTAATTGTTTTTAAATAAAAAATGAATACTTTGTTATAATTTATTCAAAATAATTGAAATTATTCATAATCATACATATCTTCAAATTCTATTTATATTTAGTAAATTTATTAACATGAATAGCACTCTAAGAAGATTAAATTGTGGTTCTTCAAGATTTTATCATTTAATATCAAACCTTCAATTAGGCCTGGTCTAACTTTATTGGAAATAATACTCAATTTTAATTTTGTGCTACTCTTCAATTTTAAATACAATCAGTTCTAAATCCTTATATAATTATTGTTAATTATTTATCAAAACAGATTTAAGTTTATTCTTTATAAACACTCAAATAAATACCTAATATAAGACATATTCTTCAGTTTCTTTAATAGGAGATAACGGAAGCATTATCTACTTAGACGAATGACCTTTCATTTAAAAGCATTTAGTAAATTTATCAGTATTTGATGTAAATTTATCCTATAAAGGAACATTTGGCAATTAGTGAAAATTATGAGTTTTAACATTTTTTGTAGTATTCATGTGTTTTCTGTCAAATTAAGTGAATTTTGATAGTAATTTTGCCTTAGTTTCTGATTAATAAAATGAGGATGTATTTTATGTATATAAATTATTTTTTGAGTTGATATTAAGTTTGCATTTTCGTATTCTTCATAAATATAATACTTACCTCTTCTCTAAAATACTTGAATGATTTTGGTTTAAATTCTTATTCAATTGATGTTCTTCATAGTCTAAATCTAATTCATTTTAAAATCGCGCCATACTTTTAGACATTAATTTAATTAATGGATATAACAGCAGAACTTAAGAGTCTAAAAAATGGAGAAATTCTTTTAGCAGAAGGGTTCTCATTATTTGAGGCCATGTCTGCTACAGAATTATTTGATAAAAAAATTGATGTAAAACTTGGTTTGATTGATGCAGATACCCCATAAAAATTACTTTAATCAAATTAGATAAAAACAGGATCACAACTTAATAATGAAGAAGTAACATAAATTGAAATTATAATTTTCTAGCTTGTTGGACTGTTTGATCTTGTAATTTAGAAAATATCATGTTGGCTAAATGGAAATGCATTAGCATAGACTATTTATACATTAGTATATTAATACGATGATTCATTATGGGATAATCCATTTGTTAAAGCATTATTTGATACTTTGAATACTTTAGGAAGCCATATCTTCAAGATAATCAAAGATGCACCATTTCTAAGAGAAGAGGACTATAATCCATCAGTTTTCAGTTTTAGAAATAAAAGAATACTTACTATATAAGAGTTATTAACTACCACTTTAAATCCATTAGATACTGAATTAAGTAACAAAGTTAAGAAATCGAAATAATTAACAATAGCTGATGCTCTCTCCTCTAGAATTAAATTACTTAAAGGATTTTGCTTAATCGTCTAATGTCTTTAATAATCATTCACCAATGATTTACAAAAATAAATAACAGATCATATTGAATATATAAGAAAAAGATTCGTTGTTGTTGTCTAAACAATACCTTTAGGTAAAGACATGTCAACCTACTAAAGTGCTAATATATTAAAGCATCTCAAATCGATGATAAGTATGAGAAAAATACCTTAAATGGAAAATCATTATGAATTTTTTAACACCATGCTCAATTAATTAGAAGGGGTTCTTGATCTGGGTGCAGAGCGTAATTACTTTAATATTCAAAAGAAAATTTGCAATCTCATTCATGATTATCCTAAAAATATTTTAATTAGAGCTTATTTAGAATAAAATCTATTTAAATATGATTAATTCTTATATTTTCATTAAACTCCTTGGATTAATATTATTATAGGAACCCTCAATAAAATGTTTTCATTGAATTTCGATTAATTATATTAAAATGTATTTAAAGAGTATCAAGAATGTCTAGTACCTGTTACTTATGAATACGTTATAAAATAATTGAGATCCAAATTTAGAAAAAGTAGAGATTTCCATAAAAATTATTCACATTTATCTATACTTGTTCATCATAGTAATTAAATTGACTAAGAGATCTTCAAAAATAAGAATCCTTTGATGATTTTTAGTTATGAAATAGCTGTTTAATCTATGATATAATAATTATAATATGGTTTTGACTTAGAGCTTTATTTAGAAGTAGATTATGCTAGTATATACTTTTATTTAGAATATTTAACTACAATTTTTGACAGAAATAGAACTAACTATATTAATTAATTGACAAATTCATAAAGAGAGTAATTATAGAATCAAAACAAAAAGAAACCTAAAGTTTCTCCATTAATAGACCAAATGTACTTTGAAATTCAATATTGGAAAGGATTGAATTCTCTATTTAGAGTAAGAAGTTATAATAATAACAGGGTTTATCAAGGTTATACTATGCCTTAATGGAAAATGGATTTATTAAGAAAGTCCAAGACATGAATCATAGATATTCCAATAGAATGAAAATTTTTGATACATGCTATTATATCAAAGCTATTAAATTTGAAGAATACACATAAAATATGAATTTTCATGGGTCATTTTAAGATACACTTAAATTTGTCAGTGCTTCATTAAGTGAAGCTCAATAACTTTTTGCTCAAGTAAAAGAAAACAAATTTCTGCATTAGTAAATGCAAGATTAATCAAAGGATTTGGTTATGGTATTTTATTGCTTATTATCATTTTATTTAGATTTGCGTTATAACATCAGTAAATGCCATGAAATTAATCCAAAACTAAAAATACACAGTATCATTTAAGAAAACAACAATTCCATTTGTACCATAATTAGAGTTAATTCCAATATAATAATGATTTAAAATAATTTTATGATATAACAATTAGTAATCTCATTCTAAATTATCAATATTAAGGTGTGCATTTATTATTTTCTTATTTAGGTTTTATTAAGTTTTAATTCGCTTGTTAGACATAAAATATAAATGTTTTAATGTTAAAATAAAAATAGGTATATCAACACAGTGATTTCTATTATCTTATTGTAACTCAAATAAAATATTGTGATAATTGGAGAAAAAACATTTATGTATGAAGAATTATACTTTAAGTCCTAAGATATAAATTTTATACACCTTCTAGTTGAATTATTATTATATTTAAAATAGTAAAAATGAAATTGAAGTTATTTTATAATGATTTCTTATAAATATTGTGGGACATTCATTGTGATCTATCATTTTTATGAAGTAAATAATTTCCCTTTAAATGTTTCAAAGGAAAGCATTCCAAATAATGAATTGTTATTCCTAATTCTTCTATGAAATCCATTAAATTATTTATATTTATTAATGGAATAGAAACCAAAATTAACTTTTGGAGATATAAACTTTAAAAATTTGGAATAATTCAAAGTCATCACTTAGAAGACCTTGCCAGTAACATATAGTGAAAACTTTTACTACAAAATTCTCTCATATACAGACTTTTCTGCTCTTGGTATTAAAAATAAAATTATGTTTAGGTTATTATAATGACATTGCAGTTGGGGCTATAACAGCAAGAATAGAAGATAAAGACGGAAAAAAGACAGCTTATATAATGACATTTGGTGTTTTAGATGCATATCGTCGTTTTGGATTTGGTACATAACTTTTGAATGAATTAATAAATAGAATAAGATCTCATTAAGAAATAAGAACCATTTATTTGCATATGTGGGTTAGCAATGAAATAGGATTTCAATTTTATTCAAGACATGGTTTTGAGAAGACAACCTATAAAAAAAATTATTATACAGATATTGATCCTCCTCATTGTTATATTTTAACAAAGCGACTCTATCCAGATGTTGATCCACCTATTGCTTATACAGAAGAAGACACAGAAAAAGAATAGGAAATTACACAATAATAATGAAGTATATTTTTAGTATTATTAATCATAAAAAAAGAAAGTCAATATATACTTAATCATCCTAATTATGTTAATTAATGAATTTTATGTATTTGTATATATTTATACTAAACTTTTTGGAGGACGAGGTTGGCAATTTCGCAAAAATTATGACAGTCGCAAGATTCAACTAAATTATAAACTTACTTCCTTTGTTCGTGCATTAATATATTATAATTATATCAATGAAATTTTATTTAAGCTAAGTAAATTTTGGAGCATCATTTTACCCTAATAAATTAAAAGAATTTGCATATAGTACAAGGAACCAATTAAATAATTATTTTGTAAACACAAAAATGGTTTAATAATTAAAATAAACTTATCCTAATTAAAATTTTTATTTATTAATTAAACTTGAATGAAATAAAGTTTAATTAGATTTAATGTCTTAGTTAAAAATTTTCAATCACATTTAACAGTTAATTAAATTGTGTTTTGCATTACTTATATTTATATATAAATGTTAGCATAAATTGAATCTTTACATAATTAAAATTAGTCTATGTTATCATCTAATGAAGTTGTAAAATGGGAATGGCAGCCATTTAACAATAATATTGTTCATAATGGACAAACTCTAAGAATTGAGCCATCTAAAGTTATCAAATACTAAAACTCTAATCAGAGCTATTAACTTGAATTAAAGTTGTGGAAGCCCTTTCCATTTAGTGCAAACATTGGATGGAATTGGCACAAATCTTGGAATATCCCAGAATTAGAGTGCTAATTGAAAGTAAATAAGTTGATTATCATTTATAGATTGATAATGATTTAGACCATCATATACTGAATACACTAACAATAGAGGCAAATGTTTATATAGTAAAGCATAATTATGATAAAATGGAAATGGAAAGCATAGGATGCAAAGGATGTTCTGAGAGTGTCTTTAGAAATGGAATTTCAATATTTAGATAATTAAAGTTCAACACAACATCATATAAAAATGAAGTAATATGTTTAATTTATGAATCAAGTATCAAAAGTTCCAAATAGTTGTGGTAATTAGTCAAGTAAATAACAGTCAGTAATCCATTATCGATGCTTAATGTTCTCCTTACATATTTGTTGATTCTAGAAAGCATGCCAGATAGCAGACTTTGAATAATAACATTCAATTAATCATAGATCCATTTTTACCAGAAAATTTAGATAAGGAATTCGTGAAAAAGGAGAGAAAAAATTAACCAAAAAGTTTATTAAAAGTTGATAATACAATCTAAGGATTGATTAGTTACTTCACAGCTCCCAATATTAGACATAAAATTAAACACCCTTTATTCTTGGCAATTAAGTTTGATAAGTGTGTTAAACTGTATTTAAAAAAATAACACTATCTTAAAAATACAAAAGATGTTATTTTAAAAGTATAGAGTATTTTGATGAAATCTAATAAAGAAAGATAAGATGCAGATAAAGGGATGGCTTTATTATTTCAAATTGATTAAACTAATGAACTGGAATTCAAGAAAGTATAAGTTTTTTCTTTATAAAAAAGGTTTACGAAATTACTCAAATCTTTGAAAATGATATATTTATGTTATATACAAAACAAGATTAAATACCTGAAGATTTTATACCAATTGAAGATATTTCAAGAATGAAATATTATTATAAACAATAATATCCAAATCTAATAAATCAAAAAAGTGGATCAAGCTTTCAATCGGAAAATTAGGAAGATCCAACAATTTTAAAGTAAATTAAACTAAATGAAAAGGATAATGAAAATTAAATAGAAACTCATTTACAAATAAAATAGTGTCAATAATAAATATAGTAATAAGATGACCTTAATAATAATAAATAAATTATTAATTAAAATAATCAGCTTTCATTTTATCATAATTATTAATAATAATAATTATAATAACAATAATAATAATAATAATAATAATAATAATAATAATAACAACAATATTAAATCTAATAATAACAATGGTACAACAATTTTTAATAATAGCTATACCAATAACATCAATACTATATGATGTAATAATAGCATTATCAATAATATAGATTTTATTGATATATATATTAATAATAATTTAAAATACTGTAATGTTAATTTATTATATTTCTTAATTATTCATTAATTAATTATATTTATGTATTTTATTACAAAATAAGATTTTCTTAATTATAAACTAATATGTAATTTTCCAAACATTTTATATTGAACTGAAGTTCGTAAAAAATCAATATTTAATTATATTCTTAAGTATTTTAAAGAGTTCAAATAAATAATTTTTGCTAAATAAATTTATGTATATTTAATATTAATTAATAAATGGTAAATATTAAGAAAAAAAACTTGAGAGCTAGACAAGGAACATAAAGATGGAGAAAGAATATCATTGTTGAAATGGGTGAATTCGAGAATATTGATTTTACTTAAAATGATGCTAAACCTGTGGATTATTAAGTTGATGCTTAGCCAATAAATATATATGAAAATAAAGATAGATTCAAAAAGAAACCTATAGATCCAAAAAAATAATCTAAATAGGAAAAAATTAAAATCTAAAATATGGCAGAATAATAGATAAGACATTAATAAACAGAAAAGCAGATTGAGAATCAGGATATATGGGTAGAAGAAGGTGGACCAAAAAAGACCAAAGGCACAGATGTAAAAGCTGTTGTAACACCTCATCCAGGATAATCATATAATCCTCAATTAAAAGATTATAATGAATTATTAGATGATGTTGTAAAGAAAGAAATTCGATCACATTAAAGATTATAAAATGAAGAAACAGAAACAGAGAAGGCATAAAAATTGTTATAAAGGTATAGAATCAAATTAATTAAAAAAGAGAGAGAGAAAAAAAACAAAAGAAAAAGATGAGTAAGATTTAAAAAATTCATGGAAAAGAAGTGGTTGATAGATTAATAGAAAAAAAGAAAAACCATGAACTTCTTTTAATTAAAAAAATAAAGAAAGAGCTCAATGCTGAGGCTAAACAAAGACTAGAGAAATAAAACCAATAAAGAAAAGAGAAAAAGCTGTTGGAGAGAGCTAGAAAATTATAGGGAAGAAATTTGGTTCCTGTAAAAGTAGGAAATAAAAAGTAATAATTAAATTTATATAATAGAATTGAAGTAACATAAGATGAATTTGTCTTGGACGATTAATTGAAGAGTCATTTAAGACATGTAAGCTAAGGAGATTTGTTAGTAAAGAGTGAATTTCAAGGTTTTGTCAGAAGAGGTTTGATTGAACCAAAATCAAAATCAAATAAATTATCAAAGGCCAAAGTTCCCTTATTTAAAATTAAAGAAAAATGATTGTTAAATATTAATTTATATTTCAAACTATGTAAAAACATTATCTTGATCATGCTAACCCTGCAAGTACAACTACTACTCCTAATCCATCAACAGGAGCAAGTGGTGAAAGTCATTTGGACGAAGATTGGTTGTTAATAGCTGGTATAGTACTAGCATTTTCTTAATTGGGATTTGGGTTTTTAGAAGCTGGATCTGTTAGATATAAGAATGCCTAGTCAATAGTTATAAAGGTATTTCTTGGATTGTGTTTAACAGTATTAATATATTGGTTGGTAAGATGATTTGTAATAATTCAAAATAGTTCGGTTATGGGTTTTCATATGGAGATGATTTTGGTACATATTTTATGGGAGGTACAAAGCTCGGAGCATATAATTGGTCAGCAACAGACACATAAAATGATTATTCAAATTTTGGTAGTTAATTTTAATAATATGAATAGTATTCAAAGCAACATTATCATGCATAGGAGTGTCAATAGTATCAGGTGGAGCAGCAGAAAGATTAACATTTTTAGCCTGGGGTGTTTTGGCTCTATTTTATTCAGGATTTGTATCACCAGCAATTGTACATTGGACAGATAGCACAGGATGGTTAACAAAATTAGGATATAAAGATTTGGCAGGAGCTGGATTCATATTCTATTCAGCTGGTGTTGCTGCATTAGTAGTGACAGTAGTATCAAAGCCAAGAAAATATAGATTTGATTCAAATTCTAGTTTAAACTTTTAAGCATTTAGTTCAATATATGTTGCATTTGGTACGGTAATCCTTTTTGCAACTTGGATGTTTATTAATGGTGGGTAAATAAAATCAGGCTAAGCAACTCCATATGTTCAAGGATTAGTCGCTGTTAATACTTTGATAGCTGGAGCTGCAGGAGGCTTTTGGAGTTTTATTACTAGATATTTGACAAAAGAAACAACTAGCTTGTTTTCAATTTCTAGAGGAATTTTGGCTGGATTAGTGGCTAGTTCAGCAGCTCCCCATGAATCGTAAATTTGGGCTACTGCAATTGTTGCTTCAATTGCTGGAATTCTTTATGCTATTACTGCTGCAGCTTTACCAAAAGTTAAATTAGATGACCCAGTATAAGTGGTACCAATCTTCTTGGTATTTTAATTTAATTAATTTTAGCATGGTGGATTTATTGGAATCTTATTTACTGGTCTATTAGATGTTAATGGAGGATTGTTCTATGGAAAAGGAATGAAATTACTTGGTTGTTAATTGTTAGGCTTATTGATTATTACAGTTTGGGTTGCCTTCTTTGTTTTCTTCATATTAATTGTTCTTAAAGGATTTGCTGTATTGAGAATTGATTCTGATGCTGAAGTAGCAGGAATTGATAAGGAAAAATGTATTTTTATATATTTAAATTTTAGGCAATTATGAAGCTATATCATTTTCCAATGAAGATTAATAACAAGTCAACATTATAAAATCAGTTTCAAATTGATTTATAAATATATTAAAAATAATATTCATATATATAAACACATAATTTTATTCAATCAATTCTATGAATATTAACTTTGATAAAGAAACCAATTTACTATAGACATAGGTAGACTTTGTCTAAAATTGGTTCATTATCCTTTTTTCTATATTGGGACTTATGATAAAATATTATAGTCTTTGAAATGAAAAGTTAGATAATAAAGAAGAGTGTTCTAGACATATTGATGGAGTTAAAACAATTGATCTTGCTAATGAGCTTATATGTTCTGGTTCTTAGGATTTGTAAGAAATTTATCAAAGAATTGGAGAAAGGACAATTATTGAAAAAGAAGATTTATATGTAATTATTTCTTTGTTTGTAATAATTTTAGAGTAGAAGTCTATTTTATTTCTTAAATTATTTATAAGTTCATTTATTTAAATTATAATTCAATTCTTTTCTTCATATTCAGTAAGCCACTTAAAATTAATATTAAATTTATTTAAGTTCGAAAATTATATGATGAGTTTATTACTAGATGGTTTATGATCATCAATGATTAATATTTTAATTAACTGATATAAATTTAATTATATAAAATATTTAGTTCTTTCTTTCTTTTATCGAATTTCAATCACCCAACTTATATTTTATTCATTCCACCATCTTTCATTATATATAGTTCAAACTTTAATTCAAAATAGCAGCATTGATATAGAAATATCAAATAATATTAAATACTAGCTATTTTTATATGAATCTATCTAAACAATTATATAAATATTTTTTGAAAACATAAATGAGCTATGTGATAATTCAATCTCTAAATCAGCATTATATTAATAATTCTACTTCTTGCAAAAACCACAATTCTAAGCGTATTTTGGTGTCTCACATAAAATTTTTGAAAGATTCACTTTTATGGTTTCAACTTCAGGTAATTACATAAAATATAAAGTATTCTCCTAGGATTTTGAATTATTCAATAATATAATTTTATAATCATTATTTTAAGGCATAAGTTAAAAGTTGATTAAATAATCACAGACAAGATAATTATATTTTTTAATTTAAAACAAAGTGTTTTGTTTAAAAGATGATCGAAAAATAAAAGGAATGCTTGCTTTTAATTCTAAAATTTTAGAATATAATTAAATTTCATGATGCAGATTTGTAATTCATTTTTTTATTATATTAAAAATGGGGTGCCATATTTAGAAACACTAATATACAAAAGATGATATCATAATTTCATCCCCACCTCCTACCATTCCGTCTTCTCATGAAATCATTTTGATGCCTCGTGCTCTTGATGAATAACATCCTGCTTCAAGGATGCCAGTTCAAATTTAATGGAATAGTGATTGTTAAAGAACAAAAGAATAGTCATCTGAATTAACTAACTCCTTATCACCAAATATTGATTTCAAACAAAGATAAAAATGATGATCTCATTAATATTTTATTTAATAGATATTAAATATATTTAACTTTAAAGGCTAAATTAATTTTATTATCTTTGACGATAAATTAAGATAATTCAACAGTAAAATAATTTCATATTATATAGACATTCACTCTTGCTATTTTTTACTATCTAAGCAGAAATTTTTATTAAGAAAGACATGTATCTTGCATAACGAATTTTGAAGTATATATTTAATCTTATAGTAGAATTTGAATAAGGCGTCCACACCAAATAATATATTCTTTTCTATGCTAAAAATTTTAAATTGTCTCAAACTACCAGTTAATCCCTAAAATAGATAGCATAAGAGTTTTGGAATTTAAAACTTAATTTATTTTTAAATATCATTCAACTGAAATGTAAATTTATTTGATCTATTTATTAAGACAACAATACCATCTAAGTATTTTGGCTAAATAATTAGATTCAAATGTGTTTAAATAATTAGTATTGCAAGATACTCTAAATATTGCTTTATTGGAAATATTCACAATAGACCTACAAGCCAAAGTAGATTGTTATATTCTTTATCTTAATTGATCAATGAATTAAAATCACAACAATCAAACAAAATGAATAATTCAGAAAAACTTTTTAGTTTTGCAATAATCATATATCTTCTGGATAAATTTTTACAAGAAATTGATCATTTAACAAATATAAATTAAGTAAGTTAAAAGATGAATCTAAATAATGTGCAAAAAGAATAAATGCTTAATTAAAAATTTGAGACTGTTTTAAATCTCAATTATAAGTATATATAGATTAATTAGTTCCTTAGTTTAATTTAATATAAAATATTCCTAGATATGATTATGAATTAAATTAGTGTAAATTATAAGTTAGAAATTTAAGAGAATAAAACAGTTTGTTTAAAGAAGAACTTTTTTGTAAGTGGCTATCCTTAAGGGTGGATTATATTATAAATTTTAATTATTTACCTTATAAATAATTTCAATCAATAACTTAATTATAAATAAATAAAATCAAATCTGTAAATATTATTTATTTAAAATAAATCATTTTTTGGCAGTTTATAACAACATATTTGCAAATTCATCATATTATATGATTCCATCTCCATTTTTATCACATTAAGATATAATTTTTAACCATTCTGTATTATCTATGTCTACACCACACATAATATCTTATAATTCTTGTTTAGTAATTTGACCATTGCCATCCTATATATAATTAACTTAAATACTTTATCAAACATTTTGAATGCTTAGTCTATTTTAGTTTTTGATAAGATTGTATTTTGTTTAGCTGAGGCCACTAGAAATTCTGTATAACTTATCTTTCCTGAATTATTTTAATCAATTTAGATGAAAATCTCTTCAACTAAATGTTTAGCCTTTAATTCATCATTAAATACTTGAGTATAAGCTAAAATTAATGATATCAATAACTTTACCTTAAATTAGTTCTTCTTTTGAGAGTTATCCATCTTTATTTTTATCCATACTCTGAAAAGTTTAGTTTAATTAATCTTTTTCTTCATTTGACATCATTTCTCCTGCTATCAATTACATAATCGCTGCTCTCATATTACTTTCATTCTAAAGATTAATAGAATAAAAAATGATGTTACATGAAATTTTCCTAAATCATTCATAACCTCCAAGCTTATCTTATCTTCTTTAGCTTTTTCTTTTATCCAGGGATCATTCAAAATTTCACTTGCTGCTGGTCTTTTCTTAGGATCTAATTAAAGCATTGATTTAATTAGCGTTTGAGCTTCAAAAGATAAACTAGTGAACTCTTTTATATTAAAATTATATTTTCCTGATTTGATATTGTTAAACAATTGCTGTAGACTTTACACCTTAACATCAAATGGAAATTTTCCAGTAAGAATTTAGTACAAAATAACACCGCATGACCAGATATCACATTTTTCAGTATAATTTTTATCGATAACTTCAGGTGCTATGTAGAGTGGCTATGAATTTAACGAAATATAGATACTGTTCCAATAACTTGGGTCTAAGATTCTCCACTCAGTTACTTTTTAGCAGTACCAAAATCAATAACTTTAATAGGGGATTTAGGATCTGGGGATGCTAACATAATATTTGATGGTTTCATATCTCTACATAACATAAAATTTAAAAATACCTATGTATAATATTTTATGCATGGCAATAGGAAAGAGCAGACAAGACCTATTTCATATATTCAGCTGCTGTTCTCTCATTAAAGGTGGATAATTTGGTCAACTTGTCAAGCAATTCTCCTCCATTTAAGTATTCGGTAACCAAATAGTAATTTTAACTATCCTGATACAATTCGAATAATTTGACAATGTTATTATGATCCATGTCTTTAAGTAAGGCCACTTCGCTAAACATTGCATCTTCTTGTTCTTTTAGTATTTTCTTCTTTTATATTTATTTCATTGCTCTTTATTAACCAGTCTTCTTATGTTAGACAAGTCTCACTTATCCATATGAACCTTACTCATAAATTTATTAACATACCTTCACCAAGTATTTTGTTTATGATATAAGTATCAGTTATATCACCTTGTTTTAGATTAACAAAAATGTTAGGACTAACCTCGAATTTATTTACAGCCAATTCTACAAGTAGATATAATATGTATACGTTTCTGTTCTTTCGACATTGCTTTTTGTTTATCTCCTGATTTACCACCACATACTCCCATTATTAAATAAATTTATTGATATCAAATCTAATAAAATTTAAAGTGTCTTATTTAAGATGTTATTTAACACAAATTTCCTATTATTATGCATAAAAATTATTTACCAGAAATTCAATAATCTCAATCAACCAATCATTTTGAAATTAAGGTCAAATCAAAAATCCATTCACCAAGTTCTTCAATTGAATGGGATCATTTAATTAATACTTCCATACCAAATTCAGTCAAACAACAATTTAATTCTAAAGGTCAAACAGTTATCAATATTTCTAAAGGGGGACCTTGTTCTGACATATCCTATCTTAGATCAACTAAAAGGAACTTCGCCAAGCTTGGAACCAAAATTTATAAGGAACCTTAGCTTTAATAAACTGTATATTGTTACACATAAATTAGAAATATGATAAGAATATGTAATCATTTTACAGCACTTTATATCGTAAAACGAACAATCGGATATCATTTAATACCAATATAGAAAAAGAGAGGTTTTAAGGTCATTTACTAGATTTTACAGAACTGTTTTAAGACAATGATAGAGCAAAAAATCTACAAAAATACTTTGGAGAAATTTTAAAATTAGAAATGCAATAATCAATTCAAGATAAAGAAATGATTCCTACTAATAGACAATAAGCTATAGATTTAAGAGATTGGCTAATTATGATGATTGCATACACTAAATAGGAATCATCAAATATGAACACTATTGAATTAGCAGAGAAAATATAACTTATTTATGCTTCGTGTCTTAAAGAATTAATAAAGTATATATAAATCATTAAATAGATAAGTGAGTATTGATTGCACAGAAAGGGGTGAGCTTTTTTAAACTGTTTGGGATTTTTATTTAGAATTGATTGGCCAAATTATTAAATGTTATTCAGAACAACAAAAATAATCAGAATAGTCTTATATAGAATAAATGCAAAGGATTTAAAATTTTCACGATACTCAAATGGAAATTGCAAGATAACGATACTAAGATTTTTAGAATTAGATTCTTAAAATCAAAACTGAAACTTCTGATTCTATTGACGAATTAAATTTGACTAAAGCAAAAATGTTAATATAAACTTCAGAAATGAGGTAATTAATAGAAACCAATGAGACTTAAAAAAATGAAATCGACTCTTTGTTATTATAGATTATGCTTATAAAAACATAAGACAATATTGAAAATAAGAAACTTGAGGATTAGAAGATTGATTTTTAATTGGCAAAGGGAAAGAGTATTGTCTCTCATTTATTAAATTTTAAGGCCAAGCCAACTGAGTACAAATTCAAAAAAAATAAAGTCAGAAATAGCAATTTTGAAAAATTTGAATAATTGAGAGAATAAGAATAGCAACTCAAAATTGATTTAATTAATCAATAATTTTTGGAACCTGATATTGAATATTAAGATTAAGAGATATAAGTTTAAATAGATCAAAAATATAAGGAAGTATAAACAGATATGGATTCAAAACAATTTAATGAATTAACTTTAAAATTAGAATAAATAACAACTTAAATTCTATAGATGCAGTAATTATAAGAAAGTTAAGACCAATAAATCCTTAATCAATAACATGAACTATAGAAATAAAATAATAAAACTGTATAGGAGCAATAAATTTTAGAATAAACATTAAAAGAAGCTATTTTACTAATATAAGAATCTTAATTTGATTTGAAAGAATCTATTTGTGAGAAAATTAATTTTTCAATTTAATAATCATAATAACTTTCATTAAAATTGATTCGACTAGAAAAAGAGGAGACTCAGTAAAAGATTGATTTAATGGAAAAAGAAGATGTAAATTAAGAATTAGAATCTAAATTAACTTAAGCAGTTTAAGATTTTATTTCAATAATAAAGTAGAAAAAAAATTAAATTAAAAAATTGATTAAATAAAAAAGTCATTTACAAGAAACAATAAAACAAATATCTTCAACTTATAATATAGAAATTAATTAACCAGAAATTTTGGAAGAAGAGAAAGAATCATCTTAATATAAGAGCTTTGATTAATTATCGGATAGCATTAAAGATTAAGAATAAACAAAATATACATAATAAGATGAGAAACTAATTAATCAATAGGATGAATCAAATTAACTAACAAACAGAAGCAAATTATCAAATTCAGAAGATAGATCAAAGGCAAAGAAAAATTTGAAAAAAATTATCAAAGTTAATGAAAAAAGAGGCTCATAATATTTATTATCTGAAGATGAATAATAAGATAATCAATCTAAAAAAGATTTTGAATAAAATTTATCTGCATAAGCTTAAAATTCAGAAGAAAAAAAAAATTCATCAATATATAGTTAATTTGTAGAAAATTAAACACCAACAGTTAAAGCAAAATAAGACATCAATTATGATTTGAATATTTCAACAACAAAAGGAAGATCTCCTAGTATAAAAACTTTTTAAAAGACAAAAAAATAGACATTTGCTCACAGATAAACTAAATTTTCATAATAAATTTAAATAAATTAATAAGAAAATATGTAAACATCATATGAGTAGTAAACTTAAAGAGAATAACATTAATCATCTATAGAATAAATTGATAAAATTACTAAGTAATCACCTTAATTACAATTATTAAATGGATCTTAAAATAATTAATAATTATAAAATTAATAATCAGTTTAATCAAAAAAATAAAAACTTATTTAAGAAAATGACCTTTATTTAAATTTTAACAATAAAAAGTCTGAAAAAAGCTAGAAGCATTCAATTTTAGAATAAAGATAAGGTTTTTAAATATAATAAGCTTAAGAATTCGATGAAATTAATAATTCGAGCAACTAATTCAATAATTAAAGACCCTCTTAATAATATGATTTTAAATAGAGAGGATAAAAGTAAAGTTTATTAGAAAGAAACATAAATAAGACCTAAAATGATGAGTCTTAGTCTGATGAATTTGAATTCGAGACTTCCCCAAGTATATTTAATAATCTTTAAAATGACAGGGTGAAATAAGTTATTATGTAATATAAAGATCAGAAATTTAAAATCAGAGGCAGACATAATCCTATCTAACTTGAATAGAAGGTTTAAAAAAGATATAAAAGAGTTTATAGTTAAAATACGGATGTTGCAAATGGATTATTGGCAGACATTAAAATGAAAAAGAAGCCTACAAAAAAAATATAATTTTCAATTTTATAGTTACAAAAATTGGTTACTCAAATCTTAAATGATATTTGTAAATAAGCAGAAGGATATAAAATACCATTTCATGTGAGCATTTATGATTATTACAAAAATAAATATGGCTTTAAGCAAGTAGCTGAAAAAAAGATTCGTCAAGTTTATTAGTTTATTTATTATGAGAAGGAAAATCATATAAAGGCAAAATTGTTGGCATAATTTTGTTATATGATAGGAGAAATGGATGAAATAGGTTAAAAATTATTAACTGAAAGCTATTAATATTTTTCATCTAAAAATGATCTCAATTATTGTAAGGTTGATTTAATGTTAGCATATGAATAAGTTAGTGATTTTCTCTCAGAAAAATCTTCTAGATGGTTAAACTAATAATAAATATCATCTTTGTTATCATAATATCGAAATTAACAATAAAATAATCAAAGATATTTTATTAATCATGATAATTTGCTTATTAAAATCTTAGAATTATATTCAAATAATAAGAAAGATTAACAATCGATTTTAGAGTCTTTATTTAAGGCTGCTGATTTAGATGGGAATAAATTAATAGAATTCTCTGAGGTATTTGTGTGATTTATAATTTTAGTTTAAAACACTATATAGAGCCATTCATTAGGAGTAGTTATCTAAATCTAAATTACTTTAAATTTTTACTAATAATGCTGATTTCCAAGATGAAAATGGTGATAAAATGTTAACTCTTTCAAGGTTTACGGAAATGTCAATAGAATTAGGAATATTTTAAAAAGAACTTGTTTTGAAATATGGTGAAGGTAGTGAGGCTTTAAGAAATTATTGGGAAAAAGATAATACAGCTATAAAATACAGGTAAAAAATTATTGAAACAATTTTAGATTTTTGAGAGCTAAAAAATTCTAAAAGGTTAAGCACACATTTTAAGAACTTGAAAATTAGATTAAATCATAAGAATAAGATAAGTAACTTATTTTATGGGTAAGTTATAAACTATTAAACGAAGAATCATAGAGAGTCTTATTAAAGTATCTTTATTCTATTAAGTATATAGTTATGAAACCAGATAGTGTATGCTTAATTTATTGCCTGAACTTTATATAATAGAATAACATAATAAAGATATTGAATAGTTAGAGTGATTTATAAATAAATCTTTTCCACTTTTATATTTCTAAATATAAAAATTCTATGAAATTAGAAATTATTATAAAGTCAATTTTTTAAATTAATATAAAATATTTAATCATTTTAAGTATGTCTTATTGTTTTTTATAGATTAATAATAGCTGGTAATTAGGAAAGCATATATTAGCTATAAGATTAAGAGTCTTTTTCATTTTATTGATTCTCTTAAGCTTAAGTTAAAGTTTAATCTAATTCGAAATTAGATTTAAAATTCTCACTGATTTCAAAATCTATAAATTCATTGGGATAACTTTAGTTTTGGTTTTATATATTTTATGCCAAAATCAGACAATCTAATTCATTAGGAATATATGTAAAATCTATATATATCAATGTTTATTTCAATTCTTTAATAATGTCAATTAATCTAATATAAATTTACATTCTTACCCATATATTGGTCTCCAGTTCTGTTATTCCAAGAATTTTAAATAAACTTGTTTATTTCTTTAAACAATATTTGGATGAGGAATGTCAGATTCACTTTTTATAAAAGGAGGGCAATAGGGATAGTTAGTTCGAAAGTCAAGAGTGAACTCAAAATAGGCAAATTACATACTAAGAAATTTTAATTTTGATAGAAGCCAATTTTTGGTGCCATGAACAGATATAACAAATCATTAATCATTTTTATTTCTATTATGCAAGTATCATCATTTAATTCTTTTAATTCTTCATCTTGCAAATCAGTTTATAATCTTCTTAATGATTGTTATTGGTTATTATTTTTTGACTATTTTTGCTTCAAAAACATCATAATATATTTATATTATTTTATTATATTCATTTTATAATATTATCATTTGCAAATTTTCTTACCTTTTTAGCAATTATTTTCTATTAGTTTTGATGAGTCAATAAGCCAAAGATGTATAGAATAACCTAGAATAATTTTTAATATATTTAAAATAATACCAAACCTAAGCAAATTTATCTTGGATATCCACATAATTATTTTTTGATATCCAATAATAAAATAGATCGGAATTGTTGTCAAACGACGAAATGTTTTTAATAATTTATTTTATACAAATTTAAAGAATTGCTATAAATAAGTTATCAATTGAAATAATTTATGAAAGTTTTATAGAAATTTATAATTCATTTCTTCTTATTATATAAAATTTTTTATGGATAATTTAGTAGAAGAATTAATTTCTGCTCAAAATGATTTAGAAAGCCAGAAAAAAGAGAGTACAGATTAAATAGAGGATTATGCAAATATATTTACATAGAATTAAAAGAATGGACATGAAGAATAATCATAATTACAATTAATTCAAGATGATGTGATAATAAAATAAGTAAATCAAAATAATAAATAATTTGAAAAATTACAAGAAGATCTTGAGTATGCAAAGCTTGAACTTGAAAAATAAATAAAAAAATACACATAATTAGAATTTTAATTCAATGACATACAATCAATCTAATAACAATAAATATAAAAATTGGAAGAGGAATATTCTGTTAAAAGTGAAGAGCATTAAAGCAAAATAAAAGCTTATTAGATTCAATTAGAGAATTTACAAGCAGAATTTGAAAAATTATCTGATTCTTTGAAGAAATCAGAATAGAAATGCAAATAACTCTAAGAGGTTTAATAAGAGTAGAATAATTAACATAGAATAGATATAGAATCATTGATAGAGAAATTATAGAAATCAGAATCAACTAAAGATAAATTATAATAAGAAATGTAGAAGAATTAAAGTAATTTAGATATAATTTCAAAATAAAAGAAAGAGATAGAATCATATAAAATACAATTATCAGAGCAAAACAATTTGATTGATATAATGAAATAGGACAATAAAACTATTGTCTAGAATTTAGCAGAGCAATTAAAAAAAGAATAATAAAAATTACATGACGCAAATAATGAAAAAGTAAAGCTAGAATAATCTGTACAAAGATAATTAAATGAGAAAAATGAATAAATAAAAAAGATACAAAATGAATTGCATTAATTAAATTAATAATTATCTTCTTAAGAGCAAAAAAACAATAAAATAACTAAATCTTTAGAGGAATAAATAGAAAAAGAAAAAAGTGAAATAAAAGATTTAAAACAAAAATCATAATAAATTAATAATCTAAATGAACAATACAAAATGAAAATATAATAATAGGAAGAAATAATAACTTCTATTATTGATGAAAATTCTTTATATAAAAAATAAACTGATGATTAGTAAAAATAAATATTAAAACTTAAAGAATAGTGCTAAAAGGAAATTGAATAAAAATTACATTTTGATAGCAAATGCCTGAACTTGCTAGAAGAAAAGGAAATAGCAGAATTGAAAATTAATTAATTAGAATCTAAATTAATTGAACAATAAGATATATAATAGTAATTTCAAAGTAAAAATCATATTGAACTTGAAAATTTTCAAAAAACAATTAATAGCCTCAATTAGAAATTAGCAGAAGAAAATCAAATTTCATTAAATAAAATTTAAGAATTAAGCTCTTTATTATCATAGCAAACAGAGAATAATTAGAAAATATAAAATGATCAACATATTTAAATTTAAAAATTAAATATGTAAATCATAGATTATGAATAATAAATTTAATAAAATTCTCAATAAATTTAAGAATATAACAAAGAAATTTAAAATTTAACAATAGTAAATTAAACATAAAAAGATGAGCTAGGCAAACTTAATAAATTGATAAATGATTTTAATGAATAAAAAGAATAATAAGAATTAAGCTCAAATTAACTATTATAATAAAATTAGAAATAATTTGAAGACTTAATTTAAGAATTACAAAGGGATAAAAGCTTATTATAAAATGAATTAGAACAATTAAAAGAAAATAGTCTTTAAGAAAGAAATTAAATCTAAGAAGAATTAAGAAATGCAAAAGAAGAATTAAAAAATGCAAAAGAAGAAATGATCTAATTTGAAACTTAAAACAACTTAAAATTTAATGAGAAAGATTAAAGCTTCATTAATTTACAGAAAGATTTTTCAGAATTATAATTAAATGTAACTTAATTAGAGGAAGAAAACAACAAATATAAATTAAAATTACAATCATTAGAAGAGACTCATTTAGAATTGAATAAGTAAATTGAACTATAAAATTTGTAAATTAGTGAAAAAGAAAATTAAATTAAATAATTAGAAGAAACAAAATAATAGTTTTAAGCGTAATTAGTTTTATGGACAGAAACTATCAATATGAAAGTAAATGATTTAGAATAATTATCATAAAAAAATGATTCTAATACTAAAGTTTTGATGTAAGAGATATAAACGCTAAGTAAAAGCTCAAAAGATTAAGATATAAGTTCCAGCCCGAAACTAGAAATAGACTCTTAAAATGATAGTCAAAAAGATAAATAAATTGAATCGCTTTAATAAGAAATTATCGATTTAAATAAACAATTGGAAATTAATAGATAAGCTTATGAAGTTTAAATTGCTTAATTACGAGATGAACTTACTAAATAATATGATGAAATGCTTCAAAATCACTTAAATATATAAAAGATATAACTTAATAATTAATTTGATGAATAGAACATTTAATTAACAAATGAAATTTAAATTTAAAAATAATTGTTATTAAGTTATGAATTAGAATAAAAAAAGGTAAATGAATAATAAACAGAAAAGCTTATCTAATAACAAAAAGAGATAGAAGATTTAACTTAATTATTATAGAGTGAAGAATGTCAAAAATAAATTCATATTAAGGATTTAGAATCTTTTTAACTTTAATTAAATGAGATGGAAAATTTAAAGTAGGAAAATATTGCATTAGAAAACAGTTTAAAAATAGAATAAAATCAAAAAAGTTAAATGGTTCAACAATTTTAAACAGAGATAGATATTTAAAAATCTTAAATTATTTAAGAATAAAAAAATAATGAATTGAGTTTAGAAAAAATCAATCAATTATAGTAATAAATTTAAGATTTAGTAACGAAACAAGAAAAAATCAATGTAGATTTAGAATTAATGTAGATTAGTTTGAAAGAAGAAAAGGAAAAAGAGCTAAAATTATTAAATGATTTTAATTCTTAGAATGTTTTGTTAGAAGAAACACAATCTAAGCTTGATGCAAAAACTTAATTAACTTTAGATTAAGAGTAATAATATTCTTCTCAAGTTTAGTAATTGAAAAACTAAATTGATGTTTTGAAAAATCAGAATTCTTAATTAGAATAATAAATAGTTTAAATAAACAATGCTCATTTGATTGAATTAGAATAAATATCGAATAAATTTGATTTGAGATTAAATTAAGAGAATTAAAATGAATTAATGGAATTACGTAATCAATTTGAAATGGCAGCAATAGCATTCCAAGAATAAAAAAAAAATATGGAAGTAGAGATAAATAAACTTTAGATTCAAGTAGAATAGTTAGAAAAGGAGAATTTAGAGCATTAATAATAATCAAAAGAATAATTAGAGAGAAAACATAATGAATATTAATAGGAGGTAACTTTACTTAAAAGACAAAGAATTGAACAGGATGAGATGATTTAATCTTTACAAAAATCTTAAGTTTAATTAAAGGAGAGAGATAATTAAATAGATTAATTTAATGTATAATTGTCAACAATGTAAGAGGAATTATACAATATGGAATAGAAATATGAAAATTAAATTTTATCACAAAAATAAAAGCATGAATCTTAAATTGATGATTTACATAGGTTAATTTAGGAGTTAAAATAACAATTGAATACTGTCGAAAGTGAAGGTAGAATGATGTAAAATAGTTTAAATGAGATGGAAGTTTTGGATTTTAAATGTAAAGAATTAAAAACTGAAAATGAAGAGCTAAAGATAAAAGTCTAAGAATTATAAAGGTAACCAATTCTTTAGAAGCCAGAGATTTTAAGCATCAATGAAGAGGAAAGCGATTAAGTTAAAGAATTAAATTATTAATTCTTAAAATAATAGAAAGAAAATTAGGAAATTTAAGAATAACATATTTAAGAAAAAGAGCAATTAAATAATTTAATTATAGAGCTTAAAGGAGAAATTTAAGATCAAAAGAAATTAATTATATAATAATAGGCATAATTACAAACAATCACTTTACAATAACAGGCCAAACAAAATCAAGAATCGCCTAATTTAACTAATTTTAATCCATATTTATAAAATCTATCTTATTAATAAGCTTAATAAGGTGATAAATAAAATAATATCCCTTAAAAAGATTATTAAATTTTAGAGAAAAAATCAAAAGAATAGTAAAATTAAATAAAATAATTATAAAATGAATTAGCTACTTTAAAATAATAATTGGATGAATAGGCAAAGGTTTCAAATTTAAAATCCTCAAAAAATTCAACTACTTCTATGGAAACTTTAATAGAGAAATGCTCTGCCCTTCAATAAATTATTGATGAGTAGAGTATTATAAATTCAAAACTGAATGTTGAGATTGGTCTATTTAAATAATAAAATGAATAATTAAAAGAAGATTTAAGGGTTTGTCATTAAGAATTAAAAGAATTGAGAATTATTTCTTAAGATAAGTTTAGATTGGAAAGTGAACTTTAATAAGCACTTTCTTTAATAGCAGAGCAAGATAATAAAACAAATGTATATATTTTTGTAATATTTAGTTAACTCAAGAACTGCAAGATAAAACTAACAAATAATAAGAAGAATTAGAAATTTTAAGAAAGCAGTTGAAATAGATTGAGAAATCGAAATAGAAGGTAAAATTAATTAAAATTATTAGTTATAAGAAAAATAGAATGAGACAGTAGAATAATTGGAAAAGTTGAAAAATCAACAAGAAATAATATAATAAGAATTAGATTAAAAAAATATAAAATTAACAGAGCTAGAAAAGCTACTTTAAACATAATTGTAAGATTGTTCTATTTTGGGATCTTAATATAATGATTCAGTAAAGAATAATGAAATTTTGAAGAAATAATTAGAAGAATTAAAGATTAAAAGCATAAATGAAATAGAAGAATAGAAGATGAAGAGTATTAGGGAAATAGAGGAATTAAACAAAGAAAATCAATAGAAATAATTAAGAATTTAATAAATGTAGGGGGAAATATAGAATTTAGTTCAGGATGTACATTTATTAAAGGATTTTTAAGCAAGATAAAAATAAGTGTCAGATGCACCATTAACAAAAAAAGATAAGATAGTTGTAGAATCTTTAGCAAACAGAATTTAAGATTTAGAAATGCAAAATAGAAATATAAAAGAACAATTTTCAGGAAAAATCGTAAATTTGACAAATGAATTAGAAGAAAAAGTGTCATACATTTAATTGTTAGCGTACCATTTGAGTAAAGGATATCCAAATTTAACAGAAGCAGATTTGTAAATATAAAAATAATTACATTTTAGGGTAAATAAAGAAGATTTAAAATTAATCCAGTAAATAAAGAAGAAACAAAATGTTTAAGAAATAATAGAAGTATTATAATTATATGTTATAATAGAAAACGATGATAGAAAATTTGTAATTAAGAGAGTAAATAAAAATATTAGGAGCAGAATTAAATAAGAAAAAATGACGAATTACTTATTTATTTATTGTGTATTAAACAATTTAAATCTATTCATTTTTATTACTTTTATTCCTTATTAGCTTTCCATGCTGCAATATCAATAATTTTTGGTTTTTCCCATAAGAATTCAGGTTCAGTTCTTCCAAAATGACCTCCAGATGCAGTTTTAGCATAGATTGGTCTTCTCAATTTGAGTTCTCTAATAATAACTCCAGGTCTAAGGTCAAAACTTTCTTAAACAATTTCGGATAAATCATCATCATCAT